>JAQBSW010003647.1:0-79875 GCA_029291075.1 Eudiplozoon nipponicum
AACAAGAGCACCGTCTATTTCGAGATATTCTGCAAAAATCACGTTATATACTTTACAGAAGCGTGTATGATCTATCTTATAAACTGACTGGTTGGAGAGATAGAACAATTTCAATCGCTTAGTTTAAATAGCAGATAAAACTTCGGGTAAAATGCATACAATAATTACATACATATTTGTCCATAACGAGGAAATAACTAAATAGTGTTTCGTATAGGGCTTGGACAGCCACATGGTAATGCTGTTACACGAACATATTGTCTTTGCTTACTCAGTTCTAGTCAACGTCTATTTATTGTGATCGTCACCAGATTAGGAAGCATGGTCATACACCAACCCATAACTAAAATACAAAAGCTTTTTTTATATTCTATTTAAACAACGTTCAGTCAGGTTTCATTTCTGCAGTAAATCGTTTGATAAAGTGATCAATCGCGCTTTTGAACACCATATAATTTAAAATTAAGAAATCATTTATTGAGTGATTGGCGATTAAATTTTGCGTACATGACATAAACACAAATCTCATTATATATATGTATATATCGGTATAAACTAAGCAATGTTTAATGTAGAAATGTGTATTTTTCGTCACTGGTGACTTTTCAAGTAATGTCTAGAATCTTGCTGCGGAAAGGGCTTGAATCGGGGCACATTTTCTTTTGAGTCGGTTATTCTATCCACTTCGCCACGCTGCGAAACAATCTACTAATTCTGTAGTTATACACTTATTTTGGTTTTTCGTTAGCCTTAATTTACATACATTCTACTAATCAAATGTCTACAATTCCAAAGATATATTTTGTTTGAAAATACACACAAAATAAGTACACTTTATAGGAGATGTAACCTGTCACATGGTAAACATTAAAATAATAAAAAATGAATGCTGAATAAAATAATTTATATTTTTAGTTTATCCATGTGGTATGTAAATAAAATTAATCAAATTTATTTAAACTGATGTTTAATATGAAATCTTGTAATTTGTTTATAAGCCGCAGAACAGTGTTTTTTACAAGAATAAAACAATATTTAATTGTTTCCTATGAAACGGATTAATCGTCGTGTCATATTTGGACGTGTAAGATTCCATTTATTTAAATGCTTTAGGAAATTCATTGTCAAAATATAACGATTGCAAGAAAAATATACGCATTGGTTTATAAGTCAATATGTCGCACTCAATATTTGTTTTAATAAGTTTAGTATAATCGAGCTTTATAGAACTAGAATCAGGTAACAAAGTTATTTTTATTAAAACGTTTGCTAGCGAGAATAAAGTGAGACTTGTGAATGCAGGTGAACCTGAATGAGACATAGTACTGGACTTGTTGTTTGGTAATTGTTCCCAAGATTTACAGTTCTGCAGATAACTGTCGGCATAGCCAACATTTGTTTCACATGTGCTCAATATATGGTTTGAAGCAATCAAATGGCATCGCTACTTAAATAATACCGAAGTGAATTTCTCACCTTAATTCGTACGAAGCACACAGGTAGAGCGGTGTGCCGTGACTTATTCAATCAAGAGCCGTTTATAATTCTGAGTGTACTTTGATCTATTTTTAGGTATATATTTGCATATTTACTAATTGTGTTTAAGGCGGTTTGAGAATACCACCATCTGTATGATGATTATTGTTTCACTGCTGGGGATTCGCAACACAAACTACCCATATGTGATGATTATAGGTTTTTATTGGTTAACGAAAAAAAGGGTTACACACACAAACGTAGGTTTCTTGAATGATTAAATTCAGGAAATTTGTGTCTTATAAGTTTATCAAATTCCAAATATTTATCGAATTTGCAAGATTTGTGAGAAGAATAATAGTTAAAAATGAATTTTATTGAAATTTGTGAGAGAAGAAATAAAATTTTGAGCATTATTGTAGTTGCTTATTATTTAAATCAAGGTTGCCATCTTGATATAGGCATCTGTTCTATTATGTACATATATTTGCCAGTATAAGCTAAGCATCGTATGATTTGGAAAGGCCAATTAATCTAGTATATGATTACGTAATTCTAACTTGGACGTGTGTTGATAGAGAGAGATCAAGAAACGACTAACTTATTTTAGCTCATTTTAATCGAACCAATTTTCGAACGGGCGGTCTGCAGAGGTATTGGCATGAGTAGCGAAATGCAAACAAAACCGCAATAACTGAAGGATCAGACCAGAGGACAACCCGAATGAACAAGGCGGTAAGAAGAAGAGAGAGTGTCTCAACATGCGCTTCAAATGACGTGGTTGATTACTAAGCATATAAAACTTTTTTTATTATACGTAGAGCACCTAATCTTAGTATATTTCTTTGGAGTTTCTAAAGATGCACTGCAGATACACATAGACTCCCATTTTTAAGTAAATCTGAGTGCAACGCATAATAAATTAGCTACCGAGTGCAATTTGAATTTCCCTTAAACCAACTTATATTATTCGAGTTAAACTTGAGGAACTCGTCATGGAACAGCGTTTATTGCAATTTGCTGGCAAATTAACCGATAAGTGGGAAAATAGCTGCCTTCTTCATTGAATTATTTTCCTCTTCGTTTTTTGATGTTTTTCTGCACACGTATTCAAAATTTATTTCTAAAAGATCAAAAATTAAGATACTATTGTCTATTGGATTGTGCAATTTAAAAGTTATTAATTATATAAATTGGGTCGGGAGCCACGTTTTAAGATAACAGTCAACGAAGATTAGATCAGGCCTCATTTCCAGTGGTGAGTATGGGCGATGTTGAAGCCTTCGAAGGAAAAAGGACGAATCCGCACCCAGCCTGAACGAAGACGAAACGGACGCGTACTTGGAGATGGAAGTCAATCTGATCTTTGCAAAACTGGTAGTGCAAGGCGACAACTCGCGTGCGCAAATCGCCGAGAGTCAACATTTGAAGCTCGCACTGCGCACCAATCATTCAAATCAAATTATTCATTGATTGCTTTGTCAAATAAATTAAAGGCAATCATCCTAGTTTTTTTGACGATTATTTCAGATTATTGGTATTGATTTAAAATATATGCATCTTTGTGATGCACAGTCAGCTTACATTTTAACTGTGATAGTCGTTCTATAATGAAGTTCGTTATCACGAAGAGAAAGTAAGAAACATTTGGTTTTTATATAAATTTTTAAAAGTTTGTAGTTGTATCTAAATTTGAAACTTTTGGCTAAGACGTGCCTTCAAAACAGAAAGTTTGTTTGCTCGGCTAAGTTTATCTTTATTTTATATATATATATATATATATATGTATATATATGTATATATATATATATATATATGTGTATATATATATATATATATATCTGTAAAATTTTCTACATCTTACCATTAACCATTTGGTAAGAATTGTACGTGTGCCGAATATTTTTAAAATCGTTCGTTTTCTATCTTATATTGTGCAGAAGAGAAAAAATCTGAGTATTGCTAATGTTGAACTAGTTTACAATTTAGCACATCATGATTTTAAGCGTGCCTTCATCACTTTGTCTGCCTGAGTATACTTCCAGGTAAATATCGTTTTACTAATACGTCTTTCTGTTTTTAATTTTCCTCATTCTATTTACATTTCATCGACCTTGTTCTAGCCCTAAAGCGTTTTCTGATTTATAATTTCTCTACACATGTGAACCTAACTCAACAGGGTTATGCAATACTGACAAACAACTCGCAGACCATTTGAAACCGTGTATGTTACCTTAAAAATGTAGGTCAAGTATTAACTGTGTTCCTAACAGTATTTATAACATTTTTCTACAAATTTGTATGTACTTTTACTTTAACTATTTTGATATTCTTAGTTAGTTTATAGATTTATCATGTTTGACGACTCACAAAGGAGCATCATTTTAATCATTATGTACAGCATACAAAAGCCGAAAGTGACTAAAGTTTCATCTCCGAAAGTAGCGCAACAAAAAATTATAAATAACGGCAAAATAATTATTTAGGCACAAAAATTATTGGTGAGATTTTCGAGAGTTAGACATTGAGAGAAAGAAAGTATCTAGTTACTATGAGTATATTAATCTAGATAATTCACAGAAGTGAGCAAAAATTAAACCTCTTCACAAGACCATTATGGCCTAGTAAGCTTTAGGGTAAGACAACATCAGCAATACATCGTCCTTGCGGATTTCATTGTATCACGTCATAAACAGACCAAACCTCGCAGTTAACTTTGCCTTACCAAGGAAAGAAAGCTACGAAGATAATTCTTCTAGACATCTGCAATTAGATCGCCACTAAACTCAATTCGATGTCATATCGCATAGGGTTTCCAACCATGAACTATGATGCGCATGTGGATCCCATCCTGGCAGACTAGTGGGTCCTATACTACCCAATTTAAATGTAAGTGACTTCAACTGTTTTAGACGCCAATCTGGTGCTCTATGAGCAAACAGAGCTCTAGTGGGTAATCGAATTGAGAACATAGGCGAAAAAATAAGGCTTCATCAACTTCGTTGGCTCGGGCACACACAAGCAAGACGTTATCAACTCGTGTAATCAGAATAACACTCCTTTCCTATTTAGCCTCGAGCTTTATGATAAACTGTGCATCTCTAGCATTTAGGATAACACTTATGTGCTTTGTAAGAATAATATCACGAGCATTTCATGCGTTTATACTGATAAATTAACTGGACAAATTCATTCACCATTCAATTTTTATTGTTTTGTCAAATTTATTTCACAAATTAGCCACGGTTTACACAAAAAAGAACACGAAACCGAACAGCTACACGGATCATTTTCATTTGCATTGATAGAGTTTGCCTAGGCATGTTGACAGGGCATCGTTTCTGCCAAGATTTTAATGAATGACGCTAAATTGTAAGATGTAATAAAACATGGATATTGCAGGAGAAAACTAAGCATATCTTAAAATTAGACATCCATTATTTCGTCCTTTATAGCTATAAACTTATTGCTGTTGAGTACTCTCTCTGTCCACTGCAGCTTGGCTTCTAAATATGAGTCGTCAAATGTGCACGAAAGGATGGGATATAACATTTTTTTGACGCAACATCATCGGATAATTACTGTATATAATTAATTATTTTATAAATTTATATATATATATATATATATAATGTTCATGCCTTTTAATATTACACAGTATATTCCTAAATAGGGAAGAAAGAACACATTAATAAATAAAGGCTATTTATTCTCTGTGAATACTGATTATCGTTATATATATATATATATATATATATATATATATATATATATATATATATATATATATATATATATATATGATTGTATAGCGATGATTAGTATTTACGAAATAAATGGCCTTTATCCACTTTGTTATTAATGTGTTCTTTTTCTATTTAGAAATATATATATATATATATATATATATATATATATATATATATATATAAAATAAGCATAGTGATTGGATGCGCCAATTTAACAATTTTATGTGTAAATTAATCAGCGCTATGTTCAACAACGTTAATAGAGCGGCTTCGATATTAAAGGAAATCCGCAATCTAAGAAAGAAATTTTGGGACTGTGAATCGAATTCTAGAATTTACGGTTTGACATCATGCAATTTAGCTAGCAAATGGGAAAATATGCACATTGTCTAAGAAAATAAATTATCTCAACTTAGGGTTTAGGTCAGATATTTTTCAAGGGGAACTGTAGAAATCACTTAGTCATGTATGCAAATTGTTTTCTCTTTTCGTTTTTTAGGCTGTCACCATGTTAACTGCGAAAGATATATATTGAAGAAAATATTATCAAAATCGAAAGGATCAATTAAAATTTGATAGAATGATTTTATTATATATTTAGTCAATATATGTTCAACGTTGCATGAAATAGAAAATGCAATTCAACATGTTGACTGCCTTCGTTATTGTGTAACACTTATCATTATATTATTAAACACGTTGGAGTTATCATCGTTACACACGTCGATGTAACACAATACATGATATGTCCACCATATATCCTGTCTTCTCAATTAACGGGATGATATTATACAACGGAACGATATAGCCACATTTGGCAGACAGTGAACATCTAGCGGACAATCATCCATTCGTGAGAAAGCTTGTTAGATGTATATATATATATATATATATATATATATATATATATATATATGTATGTATAGTAGACTGATTTAATGAACATTGCATAAGTTAACACATGCAATTCCTCAACTTGACATGTTTCATCTTTCTTCGATACTGAGTAAAATTTTGCCTGAATTCAAATCGCCAATTCGTGTACCAGAGTTTAATTAGTTCAGTCTAGCAACAGATCTCCTATACGATAGAAACCACGTAATCAACGCAATTATAAATTATATTTCAACGGATGTTCTTGTGTCATTCTTTTCTCCAACTGTATCCCATTCGGTATTGCTCTTCACCGAAAGTTTAAAATAGCTATACTTAATCTGTCATTATAAGTTATCCTACCATCCGTTGATATAATTGCGAATAAAAGCATAATGGCAAGATTTGACTATATATTTTGGGAGTATAAAGTATACTTTCATAAAATGGAAATCCTTTTTAATAAACTAGACCAATTTCATTTTATCGAGCCAAGTAAATATAACACTTGCAATGTTGGAACTTAGTTAATTTATTTAAAGAAAGTAAATTGGTTTAATTGACTTAAAGCATATCATATATGTAACGAACTATTTTGTTCGAAATCTGTTTTTGAATCCACATGATTTCCGTTTGTGCAATATTAAGCCAATTTTCGTTAATATCTTTATTTACAAATCAGAGATTTTGAACAAAAATACCATTCCCACATTATAAGGAAAAAAATGTATATATAATGAGATTGGTGCTTATATGAAGCTCGCAACCTTGCTTTTAATAAACAAAAAAAAATGTAAAATTGGCCTAATTAAAATAACTTATTACAAGAAAATCTAACAAGTTCGAGTTATTGAAAAACCATTAAATCACAGAACATTTCTTACAAAAGTGCAACATAATACCAGTGAACTTCATGGAATAGTTTACAACATTTATTCGTTTTAACATTTGAAACAGATCTACGAAGCATTTCTACGAAACGAGATATTCAGCATTATTTCTATGCATAGATCATGGTTGTCTCTTTATTTTATAAGTTCCACCTGTGCCCTGGTTTGGTTTTCTCGACAACTCCGTAACAATTCTTTAAATCAAGTTTGCGTGCTTGAAGTAAACACCAATCCCATTGTATTTAACCAGTCATCGAACAACATAACAAAACTACCGCCAGCCGCAACACACTGACGCGTTTCGACCTTCCATGATCCTCATCAGAATACGACGGCAAACTGACTATCGAGGATCAAACCGCATTGAATATGTATATGGAAATCAAATTTAGATATGCGGCTCTCACCTCTAGCAGTCTTGCATACATTGAACTCCGTAACACTTTTAAATGTAAATCTGTGCCTCCGAGAAATTGTAATTTATTATTTTCACCTTGATTCTGCTTATTCCTTCTGGGGAAAATATTTTTAAGCAAATTAATAAAATTTCGCCTTGCTCCAATCTATTTTTTTTATTTTTGAAATAATATCATTAGATTAAGTAAAGTACATGAAGTATTTAAAATATTTATTTTTCTTTTAATTATCCAAAAATCCATATTCACAATTTATTATTTTATTTGCATGAAAATTATTATTATCAAAATCATTGGTAAGATGCGTCACGCCACCAAAAATTTGAACATTTATATTTAAAAAAATTCTATTTTCTTAATGAAGTTTCGTTCTAAATGAATACTTTAAAGTTAATTAGGAAACTACGAATATTTCCAAGCATGTGCTTATGCGTTTGAAATCTTTTTGGACTCAGAATTCGATAATGGCGTTTAGAATTTGTGATTAAGTGATCCAAACTGTTATTATAGAGGCATAACATTTGTTCTAATATAATGTATAATGTGAACGTTTTTGATAAGCTTTGTTTATATTTTTATACAGAGTTGTTTTCCCGCTTGATAAAAGCCCTACGAAGCGCTTGCCTTTGTTTACTTAATTGAATGCAAAAATTTTATTGCGCAATGGAAAAAAATATTCCCGACATCGCTATTTTGCTGGTTTTATCTGCCGAACACCTAGCTAACTTATATATTCTTTGTTACGGAGAACTAATGTATATGCAATTATAGTATTTAAAAATAATCTTTTAGCAATAAGCAGATAAAAGATGGGCAGCATTTCAGTATTATTACTTGCAATAGCTAACACAAATGCATTTGCATTTAAGGCTTGGCGCAACAAGTAATGCTTTTTTATATAGTTAGAGGTATACCCTAAAAACAGAACGTGTAAAAAGTGAATTTTGATTAAGTCATGAATTTCGTGCTAACATGCTACTCTTGATTAGGAGCTTGCAGTAAGCTCAGTATGAAAATATAATGGTAAATCTGTTAGCCCAAGGACACTTGATTAAATATAACATTGGTTAGAGTCGCAGTGCCAGTTCTTCTTTAATGTAGCTATTATGAAAAAACACGTATGGGATTAAAAAAATTGTTGATGGTGACAATTAGTGGTTAGGACAGTGATACAACCTGTAAGTAAATACTATTTTGGTGCAAAAACGAATAACTCGTGAATTATAGTAAATGTTAAAGCAATGTTTGTCTTTATTATACCAGTAAATAAATAAATTTTGAATTTTGGTTTAATTAATTATTGAAGTCATTGCCAGCTTATTGAGATCAGAGTTCACTATTTTTATCATAGTTTTATCTAAATGCCGATATTGGTTTCCTGATTTAACAAAACAATTTAGAAATGCGAATGATGTTTATTTATGATCTTTTTCGATGGGGAACATTGAGTCCACAGAAGTTTCTTGATATCACTCGTGCGTGCGGAATTATGAAGTAATCTTTGTTTGTTGGTATGCATGATTTACGGAATGAATGACGCATTATTATCAAGCGGAATACATTATGATGATAAAGTTTGAGTTTGTTTTAAAAATGAGGAAGTAAATAAATCAATTTGTCAAAATCAGATTACTGCTAATGTAAATTTAGAGCATGGATCTGGTTCATTTTGCAAACATTTAACATATGCGCCTATTTTTGTCAGGAGAGGTAAAATTCACGGAAGGTAAAAACGCGGAAAAATTTATGACTTATTTTCTAGCAAGAACTCTGAGTCGCCCATTCCTAATTGTATATTTATAATTAAATCTACAATAGGACTAAACCGTACGTTAAGAAAAGTAGATAGGTATGAATATTTAGCCTAAAAATCTGACGATAAAGTGAAAAATGGTAAAAAAGGATTATTTTCGCAAGTACATAATATATCATTTTGGATAATTTTGCTTAATTTCTATTCATTTTAGATATGCTTATGCTTTTTCAGCAGTTAAATTTAACGTACGATGTGTGGTCTCTAGGATTTTGTAAAATTTCTTGAGTTATCTACTTTTTTAACACTGTTAACTTGCATAAATACAAAATAATTACACATAAGAAAACTACAGTAATTAGTAATCGTACTGAAATGAAAAATTGAGTGTAACGTGATAGCATATCAAAACAAGAAGGGTCTAGTTTTAAGTGCTACATGCGCAACTATTATCGAAAATTACACAAAGTTCATGAATACCAATAACTCGCAAATTAAATATTGGTCAGATTATTTGTAACACGTAACTTTAAATTACAAGGTGATCTTAAAACACATGTAACTGAAGCAATAATGTTGAAAATATTCTCCAAATCGCTATCAATTTAAAACTAGAGTACAGCAGGCCGACTTCATGTTTCAGCTTTGAACCACTACGAAAAAAGGTACGGTCAATTAAGGTTATCAAGCCTTCCGTTCGGTTTTCATAGCAAATAATTTAAGGATCTAAGTTTCTTCCGTTGGCATTTGTTGCGAGTCTTGAATCTTGTAAAAGAATAACTCATTTAACGAAATAAACAAACTTCATTCGAATTTATTATTTAGGCTAAAACGTTTCTAACTAAAATGCCATTCATTGAAAAAATTTCCCCAATGTTTTGCTTGAGTATAAATGATAATTTAATGCAGATACCAAATAACGTTTTCGTTTTGTGCTTCGCAAAATTTTAATCTTAGTGAAATGCAATGAGCAGTTTTAACAAGCATATCAGCAAATACATATGTCTTCAACTGCCCAATATCAGGTTACTATTTAACATTTACTTGATAAAAGATATACATTCTTACCTTAAAACGCATAAAGCTAGTCATTATCTAACGTGTCCGTATATTTTGGTACAAAAATATACATCTAATTAAAACGCAAGTGTTTAAAACCACAGAAATAAATACTTAGCTGTGCATACATTAGTAGTTTCGCATAGGAGGAGCGTGTAATGATTACTTATATTATACAATACCTTTTCTTAACAAAACTTCGTGTAAGCCTGCCTGCCGAATTATCTGATTTATTAAATTTGGTTAGATACTTGGACTAATAAATCTGTACACGAATGCGTTCTCGCACGATTTGTTTGGCTGAATGATGAGCTGAAGAAAACATGCGATAATGCATTGAGGCCAATGCTGCATTAATCCTTGTTAGACATGGAAAAACACGGCTGTCCACAACGAATGCTGTCACACGTGGACAAGGAAATTGGGTTCTAATATACATTTTATTCACAAATGCGCATTTATCCTATAAATGTATCTCCAGGCAATTGCTGGTCATCGCTGGGTATTTACGATTAGTTAAGAAATTCCATTATCCTTTTGAATATTATTATTAATAGTTATGCAATAATTCGATGTAGTAGAGCGCACGAATTTAAAAGCGTCAATATTTTAATGCGTCAGCGACTGGGTGTAATTTTGTGTCGAGGTAAAGCAAGAACAACCTAGTGTAAAAGCGTGGTTAACACTGAGTTGCATTTAAGAGCTTCGCGAGGTGTATATGACATTAAAATGACCATTTGTGCAGTTTGATCATCCAGGTAATCCAGTAAAGATTTATAAACTCACAATAGATTAACATAATTTAAATTAGGTCTTAAGATGCGGAGTTCCAGCTTCTAAATATATTTTATACCGTAAGAACTAATAATTTGTTATTTTATCAAAATTACGATTAAAAAATTAAATAGTATGTGCCACGCAGTTATTTTAAAACCATAGAAAACATTTTAAGATGAATTCAGTAATTTATATGCTCTCTGAGTTAAAACTATGTACTTTTTAACACGATTACTCATCTGTAGTCCCTGTCACCAGCAATAAAACTACTTGCGTGAATTTGGAAGACACTAAATTATTAGAGTCGTATTATGAAATTTTTTGATAATAAAAATAAATCATTTCAACCTTCAAAATTGTATCCAAATTTTAATATTTTAAGATAGTACATATTTGGGTCGATTGCGTATTATGTATACAGCGATTGAGTTCTAATAAAATGTAAGCTTTATTGCATATTGCATAAATTGTTATTTAGATTTGATATTTCCTAGTTATTCAATATTTTTTATAAATTGTTGCATATATTCTTTCAATTTACAGTTTACGTAACTTCTGTGGTTCAAAGGGCGTAACGAATTTTGAATATAATATCTTATTGTAGATTGTGGCAAAGCTAAGTCTATTTTTAATGTCATGATAAAAAATGAAGGAAATTTTATGTGGACGATGAAGATAAGCAAGTTTGAATTCATTAGATTTGGCCTCCCTTACTTTGTAATATCTTTAATTTACCTTTAAAACGTCCTGTTCTAGGGAAGTAAAAACGCTATTTTAATCAGATTAATAACGTAATACTTATGAGGTGCGCCGATGAAAGATTTATATGATTGTAGAAGTAAAGCCATACAAAGTAATCCGTACTAAAGTTGAGTATTGTAATATGTATGAAAACATCAGCAAAGTTACATTAATTATTGATAAATTATTAAAATACTGATTTACCCCTAAACATACTTAAACCATATATGGTGTAGTTTCATAGCCCTAAACGTTCTGATTATTAAGTAGTTTATCAAATATAAATATTGTTTTTTCAAATGATGGTTTCATTATATCTGTAAAAAATTATGTTCCAACTAGATTAATATTATGGTTTAACTCACATTAAATGTAGTATATGCTAAGTTAGCCCACCGTGCAGATCCTAATGTAAATTAAAGAATACGCTTTAATGATTTTAAAAGTGAAGTCACATAAAAATAAATGTACAGAAAAATAGTGCGCTACCTGAATAGCTCAAATTTTAAACGTACATATGTTTAATCGTATACAACCGAACAACTAAAGCTATGGGAAACCCATTGCAATACTTAGAGATTCACTTCTTAGAATACTAATATTTAAATTGTTATGAGGCTGTATAAAATACATTTTTTGTTCTTATGCATTATCTAACAAGATTTTAAGAGATTATGCAGTCAAACAATGTAGAAAATTTGTTCCAAATAAAACTAGAGGACTTAAAAGAAGCATTTATCTTAAACTCTGTGTATACTTTGGTAGAGTAAAGTTACCAACCTCAGTGCTCAATGATAAACCGACAAATTCTTCGATGATGGCCGAGGGATATTTAAATTCTAGCTTCGTGTATCGGGAATTAGATTTTCACATTTGTACGATTATGTAGAGATAATTCTTGATTAGTGTTGAAGTAAACTTTTCAAATATTGATTTAAATACAAAATGATTACCCAAAAAATTAATTCAATAAGTTTGAAATGAAATGTACTGTCTTATTTTTAAATGACGTGTGAATAAACTTAGAATCACAGGCCATGATATAATTATTTACTCGGATGTTACGTTAAACCTAAATAATTCAACTTCTGCAAATATTAAAATGGTATAGATTAAATTTTAATGCAATAACGAAGCTTTAATTTTGTATTACTTGTTTTCAACTATAAAAAACACGTTCAATAAGTTAGAAGCATGAATATATTAAAACCGAAATGTAAACTGGGCTTGAAATATAAATATATGCTGCTTTAAGTTTAATTATGCATACATGCTAACAATCAACTTTCATGCTAATAACGTTTCGTTTATATTCTCATTTAAATATTATAGATGATAGGTAAATTGCTAAATTCCATAAAATGTTGTGTCAATTAAACTAGTAATGGGTTACTGACTGCTTTAACTGAAGTTGCTAATCATTCAAAACCGATATCATTTCAGTAAATCTTTGAAAAAATTCTTTTGTGGATTAAATTATCTTATTTAATTTATAAAATAAAATAGCAATTTTATTATAAATAAATGAATATATATATATATATATATTTCTAGTAAGAAAGAAAAACATTAATAACAAAGGGGATAATGGCCATTTATTTCGAGAATACTAAACTTCGCTCTACAATCTTTCATTTATATATATTCTGGGTTTTCATTTGAATATGCGAGTGGCAACAAATATGACTCGGTTTTCTATTTCTTGTCTTGACTAATTGGTAAATATGTATGCATTTGTGTCTATGTGTGTTCCTGTTTGCATGTAAAGGTTCTTCTCACTGTATTGCAAAGTAATGTCTGAGATCTGGTCATTATTGTATTGATGGCTTGAGAATTAACCATCTGTTCGAATTGTTTACAGTTACGTGTAGGCGTGCTATTTTTCCGAGTGTAGTCTTCCGTTTCACATTTTTGCGCAAATTTTTGTTCTTCACTTGGTAACAGCGTGAGTGTAGATTGCTGTGTTGAACGCTCATATTGTTTTGCAATTTCTGTCACCGTATGAGCATCTGTTTTTTCCTCTTAAGTTTGTTGCCAAACCGATTGAATGTTTGTTGATTCTTTTCGAGAGCCTATTCGGTCTTGCCTGAATACTAGTAAATTGTTGTTGAATTTTGTTATTCGTGGCCAGTCGATTAGAATATCATATTGATAAAACTTTTTAATATTTAGGTCAGGTGCTTGTTGTTTTATATAAAGGGTTTCATAAATATATAATGATATTTCTGATTTTGCTTTATGTAGAATTGAGAAATTGGTCGAATTTACTGGGTGCCCCGTTTCTAATATATGATCGGCAAAAGATGATTTTCCTGAAAATGGCAAGCCTTTGTTAATCAATTTCTGTGGTAAATGTTGCTGGATTCTGTTTATCATAACTTAATATAAATATGTCTATTTTTTTATTAAATAAGGAAGATACTGATTCCAGTTTTATTTGTGTTTTATCTCACCAGTCATATGATTAAATGCATCTATGATTGCAGCATAGTTTAATAAATTATACATTTATTGAATGTGATTTTAGTGGAAGCAAATATTTAGATGAAGTTTGCAAAATTCATTTGCAAAGGACGACTAGGATAATATTCTAACGTATATCTAATTATATCACTCATATCATGTGTGAAATAAAACATATCATTGAAACGCAATATTTGTCAAAGAAATTTAATTAGTCGAAGACTACTGCTTGCGGAATATATCATATGCCCTTATTCTTTGAACGATTTTTGTTCATTTAAAAAATCTGATTACATTTATAAATTTGCAAATCGGAAAAGTGAATTTCGACGGTTTTGACTTTAGTAAGCACTCTTTTGAATTGTTACGGGCGAGATCGGTATATGTGGGCGTTTGATTTAAAGCCTGAAAGCACCTCTTCCACACCTCCGAAACTGTGTATTGCAAGCAATATTGGATTATATGCCAAGTAATACATTTTGGTGAATTTTCCTTCAAGTGCATATTCTCATGTATCGTTTTCGACATATTTCAACAAAAAACAGCACGAAAATCATGATTCGTTAGCGTATGTATTACTGCCAATAATTTATGGTAATTTGTCAATGCCATTTACTACATTCAATCAATACCTGCAATTTATTAGTTTAATCACCTACAGTGGAGGAATTCCGTCAAATTTCGCGACCGATAAGAAGACATTGAAAAAATTAACGTATTTGATATTTTATCACATTTAACGAGAATACTGGTAGTATAGTTAGTCTTTAAATGCAAAAAAACATTGATTACTGGATTCGAAATTTTATAAGAACATTTCCAACATTGTAGAGTAGCCTTTTCATAGCAATAGATCATGAGAAATAAATTTTAATCTAAAAAAGAACGACTCGCATAAATAATACAAAGAATATATATATATATTATATATATATATATATATATATATATATATATATATATATATAGTCTAGATTAGGAAGAAAACACATGAATAACAAAGTGATAATGTATTTTTTCTTCCCACTACACATATACTCGTGTAATATTAAAGGCATGGACATTAAAAGAAAATATATATATAGTACAGGAAATTAGATACAAAGGGAAATTAAAATAAGTCTTTTTATGGGCTTCGGACACCACTTGAACGAAAAGTTAATTTTTTTTTGCAATTTAAAGTAGCAAAAATCAAGTTCTTTTTCTAAATTTTTGACCACGACCTAGCTATTTTACACTACATCATCAACATCATCATCATCAATATTTTTTATTTTTAATGAATGTACATCGGTTTATAATCAATAATACAAATCTTTTAAACGATTGTCATTGTATAATTAGCTTTATACATATATAAAAATTGTGGTGAGTAAACATTAATAATAGAAGTATAATCAACACCACCCAACTTAGTCTGAAAAAAGTATGGCGAACAAATGACAAAATGCCCAGATAAATTATATTTTAATTAAGCTCTTTTTAATCTCAACGGATATTAATTAATGAAATTTACATGTGAAAAACTGATCTGCAAATGTGTCATCTGTTATACGTTATTCAACACGTCAAAAAAATATAGTTTATCTTCATATTTGTTTTCAGTTGTAAATCGATAATTCATTTGCAATTAATTAAGTTTTTAAGTATTCCTCTAACATGCTATCTAATGCCAAATATATATAATCAATCTAATGTTCGTATAGTTTCACTCCACTCATCTGTTCAGAGTTCTTTTGATCCCACATGCACATAAACAGTTAAATACATGCACATAAAGAAATCGTTCACGATCCCGGCTGGGAAGATCCCTAAACTATCGTTTTGCTTCTGTATTTCACTATGGTAAATGAAGCGATTTAAATGAAAATTGATTGCGCAGGCGGTGATGAAAACTACTTTTAATCAAGGTTTCGAAATTGATATAAACACCTGACCCATTATGTATGTACATTTGTCAGTATAAAATAGGTATTGTATAGTGTGGAAAAGGCAATTTATCCAGTAGACCGGTTTCGTCCTAATTGGGAACTAATCAGAACTTGCCGCTGTCAGGACGCAAACCTGGGAACGTCTGCTTCGAAATCTAGTGCTCTAACCACTGAGCCATCCTGCCGCACATTACAAAATTTTTCAGTATATAGAACAACTAATGTGTCTCAGTTAACCTTTCCTTTATGTAGAGCTTATACAGCACCCAATTAGCCCTAAAGTTCCAACTAACCATCCCCAATCTGTCATTAATGATCGGTGATCAAATTACATGAGGAAGTGGTATTGAAATGAACATTTATATAATTAAAAGAACATTACGAAATATTAAGTTAAAGGTTTGGAAAGTTCTTGTAGAATTACTGTAAAGTAATTTCATTAATTTCCTCTAACTGAAACGTAGATTGTAATAGCGCAAAATCGAACAATAACATCCAATGACTTCTAACGTTCAACTTATCTATATTTACATCAAATTCGAAATAAACCTTCAAATTTTTTTGATAAGTTATTTGTCAATATACTTGCATAGGTTAGCGAACTACTTCACCAATTCATGATTAAGTGTTTTTGATGTTGTAAAATGAAATGAAATACTGGTTTAATGAAGACATTTGTGTAATGAGGCGTTTCGAATTTATTCGCCTGACGCTTTATATTCTATGTTGGATAGTGTGCATAATACTCTTATCGATGATTACTATAAATAGAAATTTACAAATAGTATACTCGTACTCATATAATATAACCAGTTGTGAATCTTTGTACTGCTGATAACAAACCAGTGTATATTCACATATAATACGAAGGTGAAGAGGCAGTGAAGCGCATCAAAGTTAGATTACATTTTGCTTTGACATTTAAATAATTTACAATTGATAAGAGTTATGTTAACACTCACCACGGAACTTCCAGCGTTATCTACGATAAGTGTTATACCTGCGATTAATAATATTAAGGCAGTTGCAGTGGAAGATTGAAACCAAGATTTTTGGAGCACATAACAAATTGGTTGGTGAAAAATAAGCCGGATGTTGCATGTACATATTTAACTAAAGAGGTTTTATCTTGCGAAAAATGCGACATTAGATCAGAATTCTTTTATATTTTTATTAGACCTAACGCAGTAAATATAAATTTTCCAGAATTGAGCAAACAGAAATAAATTGAATGTGCAACGTAATTTACTTGTGGCTTTTTGAGCCGCATGCAAAACTATATATAGTTATGAAAGTTAAATACTGTTTGTTGCGAAGAGATAATATATATGCAAGTATGTATTAGGTTTTGCGAACCTAGTAACAAATTAGTTCAGTTGTGTCCAGAAGGATAAACCAAAGGCAGCATGAACGGAAAATTCGTCCATTCCACATTCTTCTACCAAATATATAGTGGTTAAAGGACGTAATACCGGCTCCTACTGGATGAGTCGCCAAAGCACGAAACGAATGTGAATGAGATTATACTTTCCGTTCATGCTGCCTTTGGTTTTTCCTTCTGGTCACAACTGAACTAATTTGTTACTAGGTTCGCAAACCACATACTTGCATACTTAGATCTCGCAACAAACAGTATTTAACTATCAAGCATATTGAATTGAATGATGCCATGCTTACCGCGAAATGTGATAACTGATATCGATGTAGGCCAGAGTATTTGGTTTAACTGGAGTAACAGGTGTTCGGAAATTGGTGTAACTCTCAATTCGGGTGAACTTTAGCATAAATTTATATCCATCAGGTTGGTATCATGTACAGACTCGGAAACCATTGTGTTAGTATCCGGTACTCCTCGATTTCAAAAAATGGTATCAGCTACTAACACAGCCATAGTGTTAGTATCCTTTACAGACTCGGTATATATATTGTATAGTGTGAGTTAGCATTGAAGTCGTATTGTCGTTGACTTCAGATTATGTTACTTCATCTATTGCAGGTTTGGCTACATTCGTCTAGGGAGATTGTACCGTCCTATTATTCCACATTCTTCTACCAAATATATAGTGGTTAAAGGGCGTAATACCGGCTCCTACTGATGAGTCGCCAGTAAGCACGAAGCGAATGTGAATGAGATTATACTTTCCGTTCATGCTGCCTTTGGTTTATCCTTCTGGTCACAACTGAACTAATTTGTTACTAGGTTCGCAAAACCTAATACATACTTATATATAGTTATGTTATTCCGTTCAAAGTTTCTACAATAATATGTATTTTCCGGTATACTCTTTATGTGGCCTGTTCTTTTATAGTTGAACAAATTTAATTATTAGGCTCTCTCTGAGCAATAAATTAGTAGAAACGTCGAAGAAAATGTGTTACTCACCAATATTGAACCTGATTTTTATATTCATATATATGAAAATAGCTGTTTTATATTTAAAGTCTAGTTATTGCATATTAGCATGCCACTAATAATATCTGTGAGTGTCAAATCAATCAAACAATACAATATACTCTCCGAGGTATTTTCCATTTTAATGTGAATGTCGAGTAAATAGCGTTACAGATATGACTCAGCCGGTGGTAATAATGATTAATTAATATAATTTAGGACAAATAACTCATTCACGAACGTAAAGTTTCTTAAGCGGTAATTGATTCATGGCTTGTTTCTCCTTTCTGGTCAGAAAAATTAAGTAAATAATAATTATGCCACTGGCGCAATGAATTATTTATTAACATAAATGTTATCAGTAAGTATCAACAGGTCTGCGGTTTAATGTATAACTAAATTAATGATTTTGTTTTGATATTTCTCATTTAAACATGCTAATCATGGCAATTGTGAAAAAATCTATTGTATTCGGCAATTATTTAAGACCGCGAAATTAAGCTGGAATTGATTAAAGTAGCATTGTTTAATTATTCAGGAAAAATGCATTCATTTACTATGAGATCTTAGGTATTTTTTGATGAAGCGAGAAATTTAAGATGAAACAATCTATAGTTTTAAATAAATATGCACAATTAATTTTAAAATTTAAATGTAAACTATGTTATTATTTTTACCAGAACTCGATACATGCAGTTAAATAACTGAAATGCAGTTAAATTTGTGTAATTTAAATGATATTTTGTCCTCAGAAAAGAAAAATGACTAACTTCATTTACGGGATTATTTTACTTTTAGCTTTTAAAATGTTTTTTAATCTATGATAATTTTTGGTATCTAATCTCAGAAAATTAAGTTTATTACTTCCTTACGCGCGCAATCAATAATTGTTAAATTACTTGTCTTTAAATCTAGTTTGCCAGCTTGAAATAAACACTAATCCCATTGTATTTAACCAGTCATCGAACAACATAACAAAACTAACACCAGCCGCAACGCACTGACGCGTATCGACCTTCCATGATCATCATCAGAGTACGACGGCAAACTGACTATCGAGGATCAAACCGCATTGAATATATATGAAAATCAAATTTAGATATGCGGCTCTCACCTCTAGCAGTCTTGCATACATTGAACTTGACTGAAAATATCGGCTGCATAATTTCTATGCATTCACGAACATTAATTGTTTGCAGCTTTCGCCACATATACATATATAGACAATAAAATTTAACAAAATTTGATTGCGCGGGTGGTGGTAACAATTCTTTAAATCTGTTTTGCGAGCTTGAAGTAAACACCAATCCCATTTTATTTAACCAGTCATCGAACAACATAATAAAACTACGGCCAGCCGCAACGCACTGACGCGTTTTGACCTTCCATGATCATCAGCAGAGTACGACGGCAAACTGACTATCGAGGATCAAACCGCATTGAACATATATGGAAATGAAATTTAGATATGCGGCTCTGACCTCTAGCAGTCTCGCATACATTGAACTCGACTGGAAATGTCGGCTGCACAGTTTCTATGCAAAAACGAACATTAACTTTTTGCAGCTTTCGCCACATATAGATATATAGGCAATAAAATTTAACAATAATTGGTTGCGCGGGTGGTGGTAACAATTCTTTAAATCTAGTTTGCGAGCTTGAAGTAAACACCAACCGCATTGTATTTAACCAGTCATCGAAGAAAATAACAAAACTACCGCCAGCCACAACGCACTGACGCCTTTCGACATTTCATGATCATCATCAGTGTACGACGGCAAACTGACTACCGAGGATCAAACCGCATTGAATAAATATGGAAATCAAATTTAGATATGCGGCTCTGAAGAATTTAGCATATATTCTTCTGCTGGTTTGTCGCAGATACTGAATTATAATTTTGTGGCCACAATCCTCGTGTCATCGTGGAATAATTAGTGCTTGTGTTATTTACTTTAAATAAATTCAATAAATAAAGAACGAAAATTTGTAAATAAATATATTTATACGGAATAAGGTAATTCCTTAGGTAAGGCCTAATGCTGAGCCTTGTGTTATTGTCACATTTTGCTGACATGGGCGGCCGATTTGCAATAGATGATCTACAAAAATTGATACCTCCCACGTTTACATGTGCTTAACGTGTAGGTTTTCTTGACTGGCTTGATCCCGTCGCTTTAATGGCAACAACATTATACAGGAAGGAGGCGACTTCAAATTACAGTAGTTAATACATATCCTGCCATGAGTGTCACGGGAAAACATACATTATGAGAACATACATGTCGTGCACCTGCAAACGAGTTTTTATAAATCGTCTAGTGAAAACCTTTGGCCCATTGCCGTAAGGCATGGTAAGATTATGAGACCATTCCTTATTTCCATGTTTTTGACAAATTGACGTATTCATACAATTGCCACGAATGAATCTGAAAAGTAATTAATTCTCCATTTATGAAATATGTTTAGGGTGGTACGGAGATTTGTTTTATTATTTGTTTACAGATTGGTAATTTGACAAATTGAAAGCATCTGGTTCTTGAATTTTTTTAATTTAATAAAATCATAATTATCTATCATCGGGAAAATTTGCTCTTTGTTGAAACTTCCGCGCTGGTCAAAGAAAAAAAGATTTTACGAATTCCAAAATTTTTAATTTATAGTTTGCTTACTTTTCGATATGAATTTGAAAAATACATTGAGAGAACTATGATTTTTGGTTGTGTTTGACTCTTAATTGGTGAGCACATGGTCTGATTTTGAATTACACAACACATCTTTGAATCCTTGCTCGTATGTTTTCCAGGTGTGAATTAAATGATAAATCAATAAATTTAAAACAGAAATGTTGCTAGTCACATATGAGAATCTGAAGATAAAATATTGCTGCCAGATGTTTGCAAGCAGAAAAAGCATGTTCGGGCATTGAGTTTGATCTGAAAGTAATGAGTGCAATTGATTGATTTTCCCAAATTTACTTCTCTTTCTGCGTTTACATTTTCAATATATATGTACATATATATATTCACTTGCTTGATAAAATTTCTATTCGCTATTTCTTGTGGAAAGCGCACCATGAATAAATATTTGGCTATTATAAAGTAAAAGAAAAGTTTATAAAGTTAGCCTGACATTGATTGCACAGGCGGTGAAACAGCAATTAATATCAAAGTTGAGATCGTGATGTAAACTCCAATGTCATTATATACACCCATTTTTCTATATAAACTAATAATTGTATCATATAGAAATGGCAATTCATCTTGTAGACTGGTTCCGTCCTTATTATGAATTATTCACGCACTGTCCTGAATTCGCCACAGCTAGGGTTCAAAGCTTCGAAATCTGTTGCTATGACTAATCAGCCACCCGGCCACACTAAACACAAATTAGTACATAACTGCAAATTTCATGTGGAGCGCGGCAGGTTGGCTCAGGGGTTAAAGCACCAGACACAGAAGCAGACGTGTCCAGTTCCGTGTCATGTTTGTGGCAAGTCCTAGGCAGTACGGGACGAGTTCCCAATAAGTACGTAACTGGAATACTAAATGAAAATATCGAGGCTGCGTAGAACAAATTTTATTTTAAACGATCCGTTTTTATGTGAAGGCGCAATCTACTTGAAAAATGAATAGGTAGTTGATTATCAAATTTGTGCACCTATTCACAGAGTTTAAATATCTGTGTTATTGGTGCTTCCAGCAGTACGTTCAGTGATAAATTATGATGATAAAATTTCCCTCAGCATTTGCAGAAAACCGATGACGAACAAATTGGGCTTCATTCATAATAAACAATAGCCCGAAGCTGCACCATTCAAACTTTGTGAAAGTGTGACGTTCACGAAATTTTATTAAGTAATTATAATCTAGGGTAGTATAGTAAGTGGCAGTGATAAAAACACAATTTTACCTATATTTGTTATTCTAAATTTTGTCAGTATTCATCACATACAAAATTATATGCGCGAGAGATCGTGAGCCAACGATTATTGTGTTTGTATGGGCTTTTTGTGACCAGGTGTTTAATTTAGTCGTTATTGGCGTTTTGTAACTTGCGGGCATTCGAAAATATGTACTTTTTACTATTGCTGTCTAAAATTGCCGAGTTAAAATATAATTTAAAAAAATAAAAATCTATTAAAATGTATTATATTAGAAAGTTTTGACTATGCACTTAATGCGGTATAAATTAAGCATTAAATAATATTACACATTCGATTAGTCAAGCAGACCTGTTTCGTCTATATTAGATATGAATTAGTTGTGGTCATAATTTCCATGTTTGGGATTTAAGCCCAGGGAATTTGTTTCAGGGTCTTGGAACACACTAACTACGTCATCGAAAAATATATAAATGTATTATATTTCTTAATAAAAATATCATTGTAAAAATACAACATTTTTGGTAGGGATTAATTGGTTACAGCTTTCAAGAAATTCTTATTACCATGAATGAAATTCTGAAGTAAGAGATTTTATGGATTGCATCCAATTCAATAAGTGAACGCAAGGGTGATTTCGCGTTTCCTATATTTTAATTGGCTGACTGACATATATGAGGTTCATAATTAATTAGGTGAAGCTTTAATTGCGTAGGCGTATTTTTTATGCGTTCTAATATGGATGATGCAATGCATGTAATCTGGCTTCCATACTATGGATAACTTTCCCTTTGTTTGCTATTATTTACTGACGACTTTTAAAAATTTATCCTAGGACCTACACATATGTTTTTCTGGTGAACAGGCGAGATGTGAAGATTGTATAATTTAACTCTTCTCTTATTCAACATGCCCTAGATTTTGTTTATGATTACCAAATTAGTGTTTTCAGTTCCTGTTATTCTTTTAATTGTTGCCAATCCAGTAAAATATCCGATGAAACTGAACCAACAGATGATTGGGCTTTACTAGACAATGTAGCCAGATATTGGACTATTTTAAAGTTTTTCCGAATTAAAGCGAAACGTTGATTCAGAAAAGTGCAGTTGAAAAGGACAACAGAAAATTATCCATAGCGCTTTGAAATAAAACATGAAAAGGTATATTGAAAGACGGATATTTAAAAGAAGACAACGAATTTAACCTAGGAATCTAAAATAATACAATGCAATAAAATGGTAAGACTTGTTGAAGGATATTGAATTTTTAATCGAAATGCCATTGGTCAAATTGCATTCGTGAGCAATATTATAAATGATCGTTAAAAATTGAAACAAATCAGGACGCTGGATGTCGACTACACAAAGATAGAAACAAGTAATAATGACATTTTGCATAAATACAAATTCATGTCATTATATTAAAGGGTGAATATTTAAAATTTCTAAAATATATAAAAGAAATTTAAAACGTGTCGGCAATATAACAAATCCAAAAAATACTAAACGGATTGTAATACCGATGTTTATCATAAACTAATATTGGTTCTCCATATAATACAAAAACAGAAAGAGATCTGAGGAATAAGCACACTTAAGGAATCTTTCAAGCTTTTAGACGAATTAAAGACGAAAATATTGGTGATGAAAGAATGGTTTTGTTTAATTTTTATCGCTGATTATTGGAATTGAACCTAAAGACACAACATCAGTCTTATGTGACCTGACTACAAACGGAAGTCCAAATTTCCTATTGACATTAATGACTACCGTAACAGCATGAATTTATGTACGCATTTTGCATTTGAACAGAAAAATTCTACTAGTTCAATGCATAGCTAAAAGAAAATGCACTTTACATATCCTGATTGACGTCTATATTCACCTAATTAAATAAACCCTTGAAAATATAATCAAAAGTACTCATTTTAAAATGATAGTAATATAGTCTAATGAAATTTGCTCCAACTGCGGAGAACCCTGTAAAAATTTGAAGCACTACTTAAAAGGCGATTTAAAAAAATAAAAATTAATTTCGAGATCAGTAACGATATCATTTGTTCACCCATGCATATCTCGTACACTCGAGAAGGTAAATATGGTCTAATAACTAAAAAATAAAATGATTAGCTTCCAAACGATATTTTTACAAAAAAAGACGGAAATCCTCAACTATGTACTTGTAATCGATTGACATCCATTCACCAAAATCAGAAGTAATATATCCGAATATGTTCAAACCAAGCATTTTTATATTCAGCTTTTTCAATCATTAATTAAGCCGTAATCAATATTAAATAAATATTAGTTAGATACATTTTTTGCGAAAACTGACGTATAAGCAACTGTGCAATGCCCAATTGTCTCACATTCCACACCCAATTATGATGTCACCATTAAGCACGAAATGAATTTGCACTTGAGATTATACATTCAGTTCATGTTAACTCTGATTTATGCTTGTGGTTCTTTTTGAACTAATGTGTTATTAGGTACGCAATTTCAAATAGAAGCACAAAAACAAGCCAAAATCATTAATTGGATGATTAACGAAAAACACCGTTCATATACTGTATTGAATCACGGAGGCTAGAGCAAAACCCACCAATTATTGAAACAAACTATAACTAGTTAAATACTTTTTGTAGTGGAGATTTAATATATATTCAGTGGCGTAATAGATGTTGCGCACCTAGTAACAAATTAGCTCTACTATTACCAGAGGGATAAACCAAAGGCAGCATGAACGGAAAGTATAATCTCATGCTACACTATAACCAGTCGTAATTGCAAAAAGTACAAGGAAAGCCTCATGTGAAAGGACGAATTTTATGCTTCATACATTTCGAATTTTGTTATAGAATATTTTGTGCACTTGTTTCATATTTTGACCGCATTATTTTGTTCAATTTGGTCACATATGCAACAAATTTATAGATTATACGACAGAAATACGGATAAACCAAAGTTCAAAAATGAACATTTAAGCAGATCTTCAACACTTTTTTTTATTGCGAAAACAAATCTCACCTATCCGCGCGGAGGCACGTAAAGTGCGCACACAGACACACAAAAGTACCAATCACCAACCTCTTAATCTGGAACAACTCATATCACTCCTTCCTGATAATAAATATAACGGGAGTTTAAAATGAAATGGAAACCCGTATACATTATAATGATCGAGGTGACTTTGTTTTAATTAGAATTTCTGAAATATGTTATCCAATTTATATTTAAATGGTGATTTTCTCCAAATACATTATTGATTCAGACAAAAAAAATTGACATTTTAAAACACCAACAAATGTATAAAACAATATTTTTTCACCATCTGGCTGTCACAGAAGAATGTTGAATAAATCTAATCGGTTTAGTAGATATATCGAATCTAATAATTTTTGCAATGGCAAGATTATATATATATATATATATATATATATATATATATATATATATATATATATATATATATATATAAAATGTCTAAAGCCATCGTTTTTTTTCGTTGTTACTGATTTTAATGAAACGTTTTCCTTGTCACATTGAATAGCTAAAGCTTTATTATAAACTGATTTGTATAAAAGTTGTACAATGTAAAGCCGTCTTCTAAAATGTGCAATTTCGTAAATTCTATTCTGTATGTCCAATCGCAGATTTATCCTTATTTATTTTTTGAAAATATGTTGCATTTAATATTTGCTTTAATCTCCAAATTATACTAACGAGATAAATTTGACCTAATCAAATTATCATAGGCTACGCTGGCAGTGAAATATTTTTAAATCAAAGCAGTTAATCCAGTAGACTTGTATCGTCAGTATTGAGAACATTGCACGTACAGCCCATGATTTGTCGTAGACAGGGATCGAACTTTGGCACACCCAATCGGGCTTTATAGACCAGATACTAGGCTAAATGGATAAATGATTTTAAGTTAAACATTTATAGAATTAAACGATCATTGTTTGCGCTGACGGTGATGAAAATTATCTAAAATAATATCACCATCTTAACAAAATGAACAGTCGTATTTCAGAGTCTGTGATTCTGATCACTGAGCAAACACGCCGCACGAAAACTTATACCAAGAATGCAACCTTGATTCAAAAAATTAAAATTATAGCTCGTGAGAAAGACAATCCGTTAATTATATAGGTGTCCCACTCAATACCATTTCTCCGGGTAGGTTGGTGTCTATTCTGTAACGAAACATTTCATGATGTTGCCATATAGACTGCAACTGATGGCATACTAAACAGAAACGTCAGATAGTATATGAATGAAAATTGTGTGTATCATGCGGCAAGGTGGCTTATTGGTTAGACCAAAATATTTCATAGCAGACGTACTCAGGTTCGACCCCCGTCCGCCGCAAATTTCAGACAATACGTGATGAGTTCCCAATAAGGACGAAACTGGTCTACTGGACAATTTGCCTTATTTACATTATAAAATATTTATTTTATACTGAAAAATATATGTATATAATGGGACATGTGTTTATATCAAGATGGCATCCTTGATTAAAATATTTGTTATCACCGCCCAGTGTTCGTTTTATTATATAAATGTTCATTTCAATATCACTTCCCCAAGTAGTGTGGTGTCTGTTCTATAATGACAGATTGGGAATGATTAGTTGGAACTCCAGGTCAAAAGAGAAACCACATAGGCTCCACCTGAGGAAAGTCTAATTTATTAGCTATTATATAATTGACAATTAGGCGCAACTTTCATCAGTATAGTTCAAAGGTTCAGTCGCAAACTGCGAAACAAACGTGACCAAGTTCGAGTTATTACAGGGCAAAATTATGCACAGTACTCAATGGTATCCAAACAAGGACGAAGAAAGGTCTACCGTACAAATTTCCTTTCCTACATTATCCAATGCTTAGTTTATACCGATATATATATATATATATATATATATATATATATATATAACGTAAGTTTTGCTTATACCTAGATGGCGATCTCGATTTAAATAAATAAATTAAATAGAGAAATTTAAACATAATTAGGCAGATGTGGATAAAGCTAATACTTTGAATATTATAAATTATTTGATATAATTTCTTGCAATAATTATTTCTGTGTTCTATTCTTTAAAGTAAAATAAGAAATTCACCTATGAAACAGATGGAAACTTTATTCCAATAATCTGGCATCATTAGAAGTGTAACGTTTTATGTTCCATTATTAAGTTGTTTAAAATTTTGCTTTTACGTATTTCACTTAACATTTTGCATGCATTTAATAGCTCCTAAGAGATTGTTGAAATTTGTCTGTTTAACTACACTAATTGTTAATTAGTCATCGTACTGCAAATTATATTTATTAAACTTATTTTTATGCCTATTGTTAAGATTTTAATTTGAAAGATGTTATGCATGTTGTGAATTTGATGAGGTGTTTTCTGAACATTCTTCAGTTGCAAAAATTATTGCCGGTCAGAACCAGGTGTGTGGCACACAATATCTTGCTTGAACCTATTTCGCAGGTTTCCAGTAAATTTAGTACACTTACTTATTTTTAATTTTAAAATTAGATTTTGATTTTTATTGGGAAAGCAATGGCTTACTAGCTTTTTTTTCGCTCGTCATTAAAACCTGTTTTTACACACAATTTGTTCGCTTTCTTCATAAAGCTATCAATTACCAAGTGTAATTAACTATCTGCAGTACAACTTGTTTTATTACTCCATGACAAGTCATTTACTCTAATTTCAATGCTTTTATTTTTTTGATGAAATTGTTAATACAAACAATAAATTTGGACATGATTATTAACTTTTTGTCGTGGTCAACAGGTGTCGAACACAAGAGTGCGGGATTGGAAGGATCTGTGCTGCTAACTGATGCCGTATGATGTCATGCCGACATTGATTAATCCCGTTAAGATCAACGCATGTGGACCACTAGACAGTGATGAAAATGTGGAATGCGCTCCACAGATTACGTCAGGATTATTCTAGTTATTTGTTTGTGACAAATTAACGTGAATTAGAGAAGGCTATGTTGCCTAGGCGTGTCAGTGACAAATTAAAGTCGGGCAGATCATTATCGGTCTATATAGCAACTTGTTTAAACGAGAATTATTAAAAGAACAATTTTTGTGAAATCTACACAATTAATCGTATATAAGTTGAAATGTGCCTGCAGCGTAGATTTAATTTAGAAAGGACTTGCAGATCCATCATAAATATCAGCAATTTGTGAACGTGTACAAATCGAATGTCACATAATAGCTAATAATATATTTTATGAATCACTGCTTCTGACTTTAGAAGTTGTTACAATTAAAAATCATAATTCTTGCTTAAATGTGCAAAAGTTAATACAAAATTAAGTCAAACTACGTTGACATAGATACCTCGCCAAATAAAAACGATAATACAGCAAATGGCTTTAAACTAAAAAGGAGATCTCACTTGGCGTCATTAGAAAATCGACATGGTTAAGGAGTGATTGGCTAGGTTAACTCTACTGTTAAGTGGGATTAACGTTAATAGATCAAATGTTTTCAAATTATTGACTGTAGATATTGGTTGAATTGATATTTCCCTGTACATTTATGTTCCAAGTCATATATGTATATAAAAATACATATATAAAAAGCATATTAAACTTGAAGCTACGTTTTTTCTTTATTTGACATTTATCAGGCACTTACATGAAGGACAGTTCTAGAGGCACAAACATGGGCACATTTGCTTCAGGGTTGTGCAAATAATTCACTGTGCAACCAAATTCGCGCAAAATGTATAAACTCATGTTTCTTGACTAGCCTTCCAGTCAACTACTAACTGAGCAATGTCTGTGATCGAAGCCGGTTTCTATATAGATATAGCGAGCAAAACAAATACGACTTATATTATTGATAAATAAGGAAATTAACAGATTATATATATATATGGAAAACATTTTTATTGCGCCTTCATTGTTATGAAGAAAGCATTATTTCTTTGTTTTACAAACCAGACAAAATTGCGATTTTGGGCACCAAATTGTGTTTATCGTTGCAATTTTACAAATAGCTCCAATTAAATAATATGACACCAAGTGATTATTGAGGTCAATTTCTAAGGACAAAAAGTACAAATAATAAAATGGAAGCACAAAAATGGCTATAAAATACCGAATAGACAGGTTAATATTATTATTTACTATTGAACGTCCAACCCTTCAGGCGTGCTCCACGCTTTTTCTAAAATTGCGTGTTCTCACGAACAGAAAACTTGAACTGGAACCTTTCTCTTAATTGTGGCGGAATTCATAGAAAAACGATTTCTGTTTTTTTGGATTACGGTGGCATAACTCCAACGATTTAGAGAAAGTAATGCTTCAAAGGAGGGCTTTTGAAACTAGCTGAACATCGTTTTCTTCCATTGTGATAGTTGTTACGTATAAGCAAGCGTATACTTCAAAATAATCGCAATATAAATGTTACGTTTGACCTTAGTATCGTTCAAATGATGTTGCGATTAACTATTTCGCGTGAATTAAGAAAAACATTGAAGCCTTATGTTTTCGAATTTAATTTTACATTAACCTATATAAAAATTAGCGAACAATAGATGACATAATAAGCTTGCCAATCAATTTTCTTTTGTATGAAGATTGGCATTTGTTTGGTTCAACTTTGGCCGTATTACAAGGAACGCTATATTTGGGGTTATTTACTAATCACATCTTAAGGCACACACAAAATTTGAACATCATTCTGATTTTAACAAATAAATTTTTAATTTCGCAATAATTGAAAAGTAGGTTTAGAGTACCAGTATTTGTTTGTTTCAATTATCCCTTCAGTAATATATCATTTTATGAAAACCGCCACGTTTTTTAGCCAACTAAGATGGAGTTATGAACAAAAAATCACGTTTTTCAGATATATAGACATTATTAATTTTTCTGCACAACATAAACAAAGTATTAAATAGCAGAAATAACTCATGATATAGCCATAATTCGTGCTTTTAGGGAAATCCTATGTAGTTACCATAATTTCCGAGACTTAAATTTAAACCGAATAGCAATTGGTTCAGAATAATAAAATCCATCACTATGATAGTGCAGCTAGGCAGTGCATCCAGATAATGTTATATTTTTATTTTATATTAATATTACGAAACGTAATTATAGCAAAACATAAATTCGAAAAACAAACTGTTAATTTTAGCTGGTGCTAAAAGATAAATTTGTTAACTTTACATTTAGCAATTAAATTAATTAATTGAACCCTTAGAAACATCAGGAGTGTATGAGATCTCATGCAATGATTGTATTCTCAAGTACGTTGGTGAGACCATGCGCCCAATCAAAGTAAGGAGAGGTGAACACAAAACTGCATGTAAATATGAATATATTGCTTAATATGATCTTGCTCGTCATGCAGTGGAGACTGGGCACACTATGAACTGGGAGGAATGCAAACGCATAGCAATATGTAGTCGTAATAGGGCGACAAGATTGATTAAAGTATCTATCGAAATTAAATCTAGAGATAATATTATGAATGAAGCAGCTGTTGAAAAATCGTTAGGTCCGATTTGGAATACGGCAGTAGCCAATGACAAGAAACGGCGATTGCATGAATTGGAAACTGAAGCAAGCTCCAGTAAAAGATTAAGAACATCGGATTAAGTTTGACTAATAAGTGGGCTTATTGTTCAAGTAATGAATAATCAATTATTATGAATATAGTCTTTCCAAATTTCATCTAAAAACTACTCGTTTGATTTAAAAAATCTTAGTGATTTAAACTCTAATTTTGTGTTTTGCATCCTCATCCTATCTATTGAGATTATTCTAATAATAAAATATTTAGAAGTATTAATATGCCTGACGCGTGCAAAGGATAAATTAATTGACTGCAGTTTCATATAGATGTACGTAAATGTGTTTCATTTATATTTCAACGAAGTTTTTCAGGTATGTATACACGTACACATGCACATGCGTGGCGTGCGCCTATTAAATGGTATGCCAATAACTGTTATTAACTTGTCAATCTTGGGTGCAACCCTAGTGGTTTGAATTGAAATTTAACATGTGCATTGGTCTTTCGGACTTCCTGTTTTTTCACTCATGGTATGTTTATATGACGATTGTTTTTGAATTAGTAATCTCCTCCCACCTGAAAGTGAGGCCATCTCAGTTACGTCATTTTAAATTGAGTGTGTAAAACGAATAGTTAACGCATGCAACTGATAAATTATTATTCAGCTACTCTGCTCTCAATTAGTTAGATGAAAACAACAATTATGAAAATGCACACACACACACATGTGACACGCGAATATCTAATGAAATGTCAATCTGAAGTATAAAAATTATGGCTAGAGGAAATAACACACTTTTCAGTAGTTTCGTTTGTTAAATTTGTGATGTAAATTGCAACTGATGAAGGCTATCGATAAGTTTAGCTTAAATATTTTATCAAAAGAGAACTACTGGAACAATGAACGCTGCGTTAGTCAAAACGCAGATCAGGTAATTTCAATTAGTTAATTCATCAAATATTTGGCGTGGATAAATTATCTATGGGACAGAGCAATATTGCATATCCAATAGGAATTTAGAATTCAAGACATATACAATGCATTGAGCTATCCGGAAATTTAACCCAATCATTGTATAACACATTTTGCCTGCTGTGAATGTACACTCTTTTATACAGCACAGACTATATAAATGAACACTGTTTTGTCGTTGTTCACTTCAAATCCGAATAAAGCCCCTAATTGTTCATGAAAAATAGAAAGCACTTGCTGATGAAAAATAGATTGCTCACATCAGCAATTAAATGAAAATATCCTATATAATACATGTCGAAATAATAAGGGAGTAGATCAAATGATGTTAAATGAGAAAATTTTTGGTAAAAGAATATGTTGATCACTATAATCGTACACAAACCATACATATTTGGCATAACTTGCAATTTTTCAATGCAAAATTTTAAATTATTTTGTTGAGACTTATTTTATGTTGAAACGTCTTGGATTTCGCTTTTGAAATTAAATTCCATGTAGCCATTCCTGAGCTTCCATCTAAAAATAGACAATTGGATTAGGGTAAATGATAGTGTATTAAAATTAAATATTTCATTAAAAAAATATTGAAAATGGCATATTTAAAACAAATCCATAAAGCATAATTTATTTGAAAATGAAATAATGATGGTTTTCAATAAATGATAAATTTATTTAGCATAATTAATATCTATTAATCTATATGACGATACTTAAATAATTTTACCAAATGAGATAAAACGATACTTGTTGTTTGCGAAAAGGAGTGAATAATATAGTAGCATGCATGTTGCTCCAAATATCGATAATGTTGTAAATTTCAAGATGAATCATGAAATTGTCCACGAGCAGCTGGAAATGTGCAGGAGGACTTTGGTTTGAATTTTACTGTTAAGAGTTCGATGTTACACGTCGGAAGACATTTTTACTGACAAGATTTTCTTATAATGTACTAAATAGATGGATAACAAGAGCTATGGTAGTTTTAATATTATTTATAATAAAGTGTTTAACGGTAAAATTAAGATGTATGCTTTCATATATTAACTTGTTTAACAATAGACAGATAAAAATTTAATACCTAAGTAGTTTCTTAATAAGACTAATTCTTTGAGAGTAAGAAGAATATACAATACAATATTCTTTGAAACCAGTTTGCGAGCTCGAAGTAAGCAACAATCCAATTGGATTGTGAGAAAGACTGACGTGATTCGATCTTCCATGATCATCATCAAAGTATGACAGAAAACTGGCTAGCGACGATCTAACCGCAATGCATATTTATGGAAATAAAAATTGGATATTCCTCTCTCACCGCTATTGTCTCGAATACAATGTAATTGACGGGAAAGTCGGCTGCACTATTTCAATTTAGTCATAAACATTAATTTTCAGCATGTTTCGCCACTTGTATATATTAGTTATACAATTAAACAAAAATTCATTGCACAGGTGAAGCTAACAATTCTTTAAATCAAGTTTGTGAACTCGAAATCAACACCAATTCCATTTTATTTAATCGGATGTCGAACAACATAGCCAAAATATCATCAGTGTCTCGACCAATGCTATAGTCAATTTTGTTGCAGCAGGAGGAAAAGGAAAAAAGCTGAAAAGGGAACAGAAGCAATAGAGAGAAAAATGCAATATATTGGAATTTTCGATGACATTTGACGCGGGTTGTGTCTATAAATTATCTATAAAACGCGTATAGTTTCAAAATTAGTAACATATTAGTTTATTGAAAATTTAAATAAAAACTTTTACTTTACCATTACTATATATATATATATATATATATATATATATATATATATATTATATTATATATATTTATTATATCCATGCCCTTTTAATTAACACAGTATTCTTATAATTAGGAAAACAACACAAATAACAAAGTGGATAAAGGCCATTTATTTCGTGAATACTAATCATCTCTTATACAATCATACATATTTATACATTTTGGGTTGTCAATTGGTTATGTTATCGGTGACAAATCTGACTCGTTATTACTGCTGTTTCTTGTTTTGACTAGTAGGTGAGTGTGTATGCGTTTGTGTTTGTGTTGTGTATGTGTGTTTGCATGTAAAGGTCATTCTCGCAGTATTGCGAAGTGATGTCTGAGATCTTGTCATTATTGTTTTGATAACTTGAGAGTTAGCCATTTGTGCAAATTGTTCACTGTTATCTATACAAGTGCTATTTTTCCCAGTATAGTTGATCGTTTCACCCCGCTGCGCAAGGGTGCTATTTTCGCTTGGTAACAACGCTAATGTTGATTGTCGTGTTAAACGCTCACACTGTTTGGAGACTTCTGTCATCGTATGCGCCTCTGTTATCTCAACTTCACCTTGTTGCCTCGTATGCGCCTCTGTTATCTCAACTTCACCTTATTGCCAATCCAATTGTACGTTTGTTGATTCTAGTCGAGGGCCTGTTGGTTCTTGGCTGGATACTAGTAGATTGTTGTTGAATTTTGTTATCCTTGGCCAGTCGATAAGGATATCATGTTGATGAAACTTTTGAATGTTAAGGTCGGGTGCTTGTTGTTTTATGTAAAGTGCTTCGTAGATGAATAATAATTTTTCGGATTTTGCTTTATGTAGAATTGTGAATAGGTCGAATTGACAGGGTGCCCCGTTGCCAATATATGATCGGAAATAGCTGATTTTCCTGACGGTGGCAAGCCTTTGTTAATCAATTTCTGTGGCAAATGTTGCTGGATTCTGCTTATCAATTGCTTCTTCGTACGTCCGATATATGTGCTACCGCACATACATGAGAATTTATAGACTATGAATGATTTGGAGAGAAGTGGCAATTGATCTTTGGCATCCAACCTCATGATTCTCTGTGTACTGAATGTCATATTAACTTTAACACTGGGAAAGTTGTCCTTAGTTATTCTATTCAGCCGCCGTGCAATTATTGAGGCTGGTATGTCGCCTCTAAATGGTAAGTTTAGGAAAACCTGCTTGCCGGTGTCCTCTCTAGTACGAATTTGCCGTGGTCTAATGTTGACATCAATGAACCGCTCTGGGTAGTTGTTCATTAGCAAAATATTCCTGAGGTAGCCCAGTTCTTCCTCAATCTTGTGTTCAGAGCAGATCTTCCTGATTCTGTTCGCTAGGTTGTTTACTAAGTTTCTTTTGTGGGATTTTGGCACACTACTGTTGTAATGAATGTATTGTCCAGTGAAAGTGGATTTTCTATGTATGGCCAGTGTCAAATCTCCGTTTGCTTCTCGAGTGAGTTTGATGTCAAGGAATGGGAAACTGTCGTCTTTCTCTACTTCGAGAGTGAATTTGATGTCTGGATCGACTCCATTTGCTTGTTTGAGGATTTCGGAAGGGTCTGCTGCTTCTGAGATGAACAACAAGATATCATCTACATACCTTTTGTAGAATGCGCACTGGTCAATTATACCTTTCAGACTCGTTTTTTCCAGGTGATACATGTATACATCTGCCAGGAGGGGTGCGATGCAGCTTCCCATAGCTACACCATTGATCTGGCGGTAGTATATACCTTCGAAAGTAAATTGCACGTTTTTAGTACATGCTAATATGAGGTCTTTGATGTCATTGGTGTCTATAGGGAAGTCAAAAATCTCATTTTTGATGAGATCACACAAGATCTCCGTTGTCTTATCCAGTGGTATGGTTGTAAATAAGGATGAGACGTCAAGCGAGACCATCTTATTCTGTAGGATGTTCTTCCCCTTCAATTCATTTGCTAGTTCGAAAGAGTCCTTGATAGTGTTAGTGTTTATGATGCTCCGTATTGGTTCAAGTAGTTTGCAGAGAAACTTGGCTGGTTTATGTTGTGGAGCGTTGATCATTGACATAATGGGCCGCATCGAAGGAGCTCCTGAGGCTGTCACGGCTTTATGAGTTTTTGGTTTGCCGTACAATCTTGCGGTGTTTGTTCCGACTGGTTTTGCTTTTTGGATGTCTTCTGTGAGTTTTGATCTAATCTCGGAGTCAGCCATCGATGTTAGCACATGTTTTTCCATCTTTTTCAAAATTGTATTAATTCTTGATTCGATGTTCGTTGAATCATCTTTCTGTTTGATGTCATGCTTAAATTTGGATGGATCATTTATTATATCGTTCATGGCCTTCTTGTAAGCGTCCGCCTCAAGTATCACAATTCCTGATCCTTTGTCGGGTGTGGCAAGTCGTATGGATTTGTCTGATTGGAGTTTTCTGAGTTCGTCTATGTGCTGTTTTGTGATGATTTGGCTGCCTTTGAATTCCTTCTTGTATTGTTCTAGTGCGCTTACTATCTCAGCTTTCAGTCCTTGTCCATTGAATGCATGTGGGGCGGTGTCTTTCGTTAAGTCATTGTAGAAATTTTCCGATCCAGCCTGAATGTCAATAATGTCCCGTTCACTTAGATTTTTCTTGACTACGCAGAATTTTGCTCCTAAGGAGAGTAATTCTTTCTGGTGTTTTGACAAGATCACTTTTGAATAATTGTGAATAAAAGCGTCTGGGTTGGTAGGAAATTTTGATTGCGTAGGAAATTTATCCAGGTCTCTCGTGAGGTTCTTGGTTTCTTTTTCCGCTGTTATTTTCATCAGTGTTTCTATCTTCTTTGTGAAAGCGGTGTATTCGCCGTCGTTCAGTCTTGCAATTCGACAACCCAGTGATTGAATGATGCTCTCAGCGTCTTGCAGTTTTGATTGGTTGTCCTCGATACCATTAAGCAATAAGCGACTTATAAGTTTATTCGTCGGTTTTTGGTTATTTCTTCTGCATTGCTTGAGGAATCGTTTTGGCACAACATCTGATTCTAAACACGATTTGAAGAACTTAATCCTTTCTAGAAGTTTGGCACACGTACAGTTGGCTGCAATATAAGTGTTTAGCTCCTTACGGGTAAAAGGCTGACCCCGCTCTTTGATAATCTTTATGATATCCATGCCGTTTTAATTAACACAGTATTCTTATAATTAGGAAAACAACACAAATAACAAAGTGGATAAAGGCCATTTATTTCGTGAATACTAATCATCTCTTATACAATCATACATATTTATACATTTTGGGTTTCAATTGGTTATGTTATCGGTGAAACAAATCTGACTCGTTATTACTGTTGTTTCTTGTTTTGACTAGTAGGTGAGTGTGTATGCGTTTGTGTTTGTGTTGTATGTGTGTTTGTATGTAAAGGTCATTCTCGCAGTATTGCGAAGTGATGTCTGAGATCTTGTCATTATTGTTTTGATAACTTGAGAGTTAGCCATTTGTAAAATTGTCTACTGTTATCTATAAGTGCTATTTTTCCTGCAGGTTGATTTGTTGACTTGCTGCGCAGGGTGCGGCTTTCGCTGGGTACCTAAATTCATGAATAAGCTGATTTGGTTAAGGCTCACACTGTTTGAGACCCTTGTCATCGTATATGCGCTCTGTTATCTCTGGACCCCACTTGTTTAAGCCATGGTGGCCTTGTTATCTCAACTTTGGCACTTATTGCCAATCCATTGTACGTTTGTTGATTCTAGTCGAGGGCCTGTTGGTTCTTGGCTGGATACTAGTAGATTGTTGTTGAATTTTGTTATCCTTGGCCGGTCGATAAGGATATCATGTTGATGAAACTTTTGAATGATAAGGTCTGGTGCTTGTTGTTTTATGTAAAGTGCTTCGTAGATGAATAATAATTTTTCGGATTTTGCTTTATGTAGAATTGTGAAATAGGTCGAATTGACAGGGTGCCCCGTTGCCATTATATGATCGGAAATAGCTGATTTTCCTGACGGTGGCAAGCCTTTGTTAATCAATTTCTGTGGCAAATGCTGCTGGATTCTACTTATCAATTGCTTCTTCGTACGTCCGATATATGTGCTACCGCACATACATGAGAATTTATAGACTATGAATGATTTGGAGAGAAGTGGCAATTGATCTTTGGCATCCAACCTTATGATTCTCTGTGTACTGAATGTCATATTAACTTTAACACTGGGACAGTTGTCCTTAGTTATTCTATTCAGCCGCCGTGCAATTATTGAGACTGGTATGTCGCCTCTAAATGGTAAGTTTAGGAAAACCTGCTTGCCGGTGTCCTCTCTAGTACGAATTTGCCGTGGTCTAATGTTGACATCAATGAACCGCTCTGGGTAGTTGTTCATTAGCAGAATATTCCTGAGGTAGCCCAGTTCTTCCTCAATCTTGTGTTCAGAGCAGATCTTTCTGATTCTGTTCGCTAGGTTGTTTACTAAGTTTCTTTTGTGGGATTTTGGCACACTACTGTTGTAATGAATGTATTGTCCAGTGAAAGTGGATTTTCTATGTATGGCCAGTGTCAAATCTCCGTTTGCTTCTCCAGTGAGTTTGATGTCAAGGAAGGGAAAACTGTCGTCTTTCTCTACCTCGAGAGTGAATTTGATGTCTGGATCGACCCCATTTGCTTGTTTGAGGATTTCGGAAGGGTCTGCTGCTTCTGAGATGAACAACAAGATATCATCTACATACCTTTTGTAGAATGTGCACTGGTCAATTATACCTTTCAGACTCGTTTTTTCCAGGTGATACATGTATACATCTGCCAGGAGGGGTGCGATGCAGCTTCCCATAGCAACACCATCGATCTGGCGGTAGTATATACCTTCGAAAGTAAATTGCACGTTTTTAGTACATGCTATTCTGTAGGATGTTCTTCCCGTTCAATTCATTTGCTAGTTCGAAAGAGTCCTTGATAGTGTTAGTGTTTATGATGCTCCGTATTGGTTCTCGCAATACTGCGAGAATGACCTTTACATGCAAACACACATACACAACACAAACACAAACGCATACACACTCACCTACTAGTCAAAACAAGAAACAGCAGTAAAAACGAGTCAGATTTGTCACCGATAACATAACCAATTGACAACCAAAAATGTATAAATATGTATGATTGTATAAGAGATGATTAGTATTCACGAAATAAATGGCCTTTATCCACTTTGTTATTTGTGTTGTTTTCCTAATTATAAGAATACTGTGTTAATTAAAACGGCATGGATATAATAAAGATTATCAAAGAGCGGGGTCAGCCTTTTACCCGTAAGGAGCTAAACACTTATATTGCAGCCAACTGTACGTGTGCCAAACTTCTAGAAAGGATTAAGTTCTTCAAATCGTGTTTAGAATCAGATGTTGTGCCAAAACGATTCCTCAAGCAATGCAGAAGAAATAACCAAAAACCGACGAATAAACTTATAAGTCGCTTATTGCTTAATGGTATCGAGGACAACCAATCAAAACTGCAAGACGCTGAGAGCATCATTCAATCACTGGGTTGTCGAATTGCAAGACTGAACGACGGCGAATACACCGCTTTCACAAAGAAGATAGAAACACTGATGAAAATAACAGCGGAAAAAGAAACCAAGAACCTCACGAGAGACCTGGACAAATTTCCTACGCAATCAAAATTTCCTACCAACCCAGACGCTTTTATTCACAATTATTCAAAAGTGATCTTGTCAAAACACCAGAAAGAATTACTCTCCTTAGGAGCAAAATTCTGCGTAGTCAAGAAAAATCTAAGTGAACGGGACATTATTGACATTCAGGCTGGATCGGAAAATTTCTACAATGACTTAACGAAAGACACCGCCCCACATGCATTCAATGGACAAGGACTGAAAGCTGAGATAGTAAGCGCACTAGAACAATACAAGAAGGAATTCAAAGGCAGCCAAATCATCACAAAACAGCACATAGACGAACTCAGAAAACTCCAATCAGACAAATCCATACGACTTGCCACACCCGACAAAGGATCAGGAATTGTGATACTTGAGGCGGACGCTTACAAGAAGGCCATGAACGATATAATAAATGATCCATCCAAATTTAAGCATGACATCAAACAGAAAGATGATTCAACGAACATCGAATCAAGAATTAATACAATTTTGAAAAAGATGGAAAAACATGTGCTAACATCGATGGCTGACTCCGAGATTAGATCAAAACTCACAGAAGACATCCAAAAAGCAAAACCAGTCGGAACAAACACCGCAAGATTGTACGGCAAACCAAAACTCATAAAGCCGTGACAGCCTCAGGAGCTCCTTCGATGCGGCCCATTATGTCAATGATCAACGCTCCACAACATAAACCAGCCAAGTTTCTCTGCAAACTACTTGAACCAATACGGAGCATCATAAACACTAACACTATCAAGGACTCTTTCGAACTAGCAAATGAATTGAAGGGGAAGAACATCCTACAGAATAAGATGGTCTCGCTTGACGTCTCATCCTTATTTACAAACATACCACTGGATAAGACAACGGAGATCTTGTGTGATCTCATCAAAAATGAGATTTTTGACTTCCCTATAGACACCAATGACATCAAAGACCTCATATTAGCATGTACTAAAAACGTGCAATTTACTTTCGAAGGTATATACTACCGCCAGATCAATGGTGTAGCTATGGGAAGCTGCATCGCACCCCTCCTGGCAGATGTATACATGTATCACCTGGAAAAAACGAGTCTGAAAGGTATAATTGACCAGTGCGCATTCTACAAAAGGTATGTAGATGATATCTTGTTGTTCATCTCAGAAGCAGCAGACCCTTCCGAAATCCTCAAACAAGCAAATGGAGTCGATCCAGACATCAAATTCACTCTCGAAGTAGAGAAAGACGACAGTTTCCCATTCCTTGACATCAAACTCACTCGAGAAGCAAACGGAGATTTGACACTGGCCATACATAGAAAATCCACTTTCACTGGACAATACATTCATTACAACAGTAGTGTGCCAAAATCCCACAAAAGAAACTTAGTAAACAACCTAGCGAACAGAATCAGGAAGATCTGCTCTGAACACAAGATTGAGGAAGAACTGGGCTACCTCAGGAATATTTTGCTAATGAACAACTACCCAGAGCGGTTCATTGATGTCAACATTAGACCACGGCAAATTCGTACTAGAGAGGACACCGACAAGCAGGTTTTCCTAAACTTACCATTTAGAGGCGACATACCAGCCTCAATAATTGCACGGCGGCTGAATAGAATAACTAAGGACAACTTTCCCAGTGTTAAAGTTAATATGACATTCAGTACACAGAGAATCATGAGGTTGGATGCCAAAGATCAATTGCCACTTCTCTCCAAATCATTCATAGTCTATAAATTCTCATGTATGTGCGGTAGCACATATATCGGACGTACGAAGAAGCAATTGATAAGCAGAATCCAGCAACATTTGCCACAGAAATTGATTAACAAAGGCTTGCCACCGTCAGGAAAATCAGCTATTTCCGATCATATATTGGCAACGGGGCACCCTGTCAATTCGACCTATTTCACAATTCTACATAAAGCAAAATCCGAAAAATTATTATTCATCTACGAAGCACTTTACATAAAACAACAAGCACCCGACCTTAACATTCAAAAGTTTCATCAACATGATATCCTTATCGACTGGCCAAGGATAACAAAATTCAACAACAATCTACTAGTATCCAGCCAAGAACCAACAGGCCCTCGACTAGAATCAACAAACGTACAATCGGATTGGCAACAAGGTGAAGTTGAGATAACAGAGGCGCATACGAGGCAACAAGGTGAAGTTGAGATAACAGAGGCGCATACGATGACAGAAGTCTCCAAACAGTGTGAGCGTTTAACACGACAATCAACATTAGCGTTGTTACCAAGCGAAAATAGCACCCTTGCGCAGCGGGGTGAAACGATCAACTATACTGGGAAAAATAGCACTTGTATAGATAACAGTGAACAATTTGCACAAATGGCTAACTCTCAAGTTATCAAAACAATAATGACAAGATCTCAGACATCACTTCGCAATACTGCGAGAATGACCTTTACATGCAAACACACATACACAACACAAACACAAACGCATACACACTCACCTACTAGTCAAAACAAGAAACAGCAGTAATAACGAGTCAGATTTGTCACCGATAACATAACCAATTGACAACCCAAAATGTATAAATATGTATGATTGTATAAGAGATGATTAGTATTCACGAAATAAATGGCCTTATCCACTTTGTTATTTGTGTTGTTTTCCTAATTATAAGAATATATATATATATATATATATATATATATATATATATATATATATATACTGATTTCACTATATGTTGTGCCAAGTGATGTACATACACACGGGAAATTATGCTGATATCCATAAAATACTAGAATTGAATTTTGTACAAATAAACTGACGAAAGAAATTTAGACCTACTTTTTTAATTTTAGCTTGTACTTGTTGTCACAGCATTCGTAAAATCCTATAAGAATAGAATCGGCAATTGCTTCGAAAGTTTGGAGGATATGAATTTTGTCCTTAACACATTTAAATTATGTTAAATCTTGTCAGATAATAGCTGAATACAAATTAAACCGTTATTTCGAACACGATTTAACTTAACTCTAAGCATTATTTGCTGTTTCCTTTTTCCAATCTCAGGTTTATTGCGATTTGGACGACAATCCTGCCGTAAATTGTCAATTTCCATAAAATTTGAATATTGAATTTTTACCTTTTATAAATAATTCAAAATAATTTCGTTGGAAAGTTAAATTTAAAGTAAAAACACTAGAACTACTTTAAATGATATCAGGGATTGTCATTCTAGCTTTTTAGTGACTGAAGCTCATATACCTTTGAATACTGACTTACTGATGGGCATGATAAATACTTAAATGTTCCTCGCTAATGACGAAACCATGGCCTATTAAACAGATATAATTATTAATTACGATACTATGAAGATTAGTTGAAAAATTCAACTACCTTGTTCCGTCAATTGGAATTGCATTACATAAAAACGTTCATACGTCAAGGAGGACGACCAATCTGAATTATTTATAAAGCATAATGAAATGATTTGAGCGTATACAGATTTGGTTTTACTAAATACTAAACCTGAATTATTACTTTCGTCACAGCGATGATTTTTATCTCGACTAGTACTCTTTACATTTAATGCCAACTTAAATGTATGCGACAAGTGCGAGTTTCTTTGGTGGTCTGGGAGAACGTCTTTTATCTGTTGTAAGTGCTTTTGATCTGTTTTATTTGATCATATAATTTGATTCTTAAATTTTCTTCCCTATATGAAGTGATTATCTGATGAGTTTTCATTTTTCGACATTCTGGTCCTTTTGATTTGAAATTTAGATAATTAAAATTAAGGCATACAAACAGGGTAGCGAGGGCAGTTACATTAGTGTGTTCAATTGATTTGATGTTCTTTCTTAGAATATGGTTTCTAGCTCACAATTTTGTCTTTAAAATATCTTGTGAAGTTATGAAGGCTATAATTAGGGAGTGCTATCCATATTTATGCTATTCTGTCTGAGAAAGAGCTGAATTTTACTTCCGGATAAATTACACGGGATAAATATAATTAAGTTTTATTTCATTTGTAGGAGTGCGAAACGAGGGACTTTAGGTGTCGAATTTTATAATACCTTAATTTTCGCGATTAAAATTTTACTTACATGGCTCTGGATCAAATGCATCCGGATTTAAACGCTGTTGCGTCAATCCTATTATCTACTCTGAAAAATCTAGTGGGAACGAAACCAGTCTAGTAGATGCATAGCAGTTGAAATCTTGATCAAATTTTTGTTTATATGTATAAAAAAAAAATTATTAATTTCACTCTCACTAGGAATGGGCGACCTCATGTTCTTTTACAGTCCACCTTTAACCATGAACGACTTATGGTTAAATGAAAGTGAAAAATTATTGACTTTTGGCTTTTACATGGCTGTGTATGATATATATATATATATATATATATATATATATATATATATATATATATATATATATATATATATATATATATATATATAGATCAGATGTGTACATGCATCACTTGGCGGTTTGAATTTTGGAATTAATAATGGAGGTGTGTGAATACGATGTTGACGCGAAATTATTCAAACTTGACTGACTATACACTACACAATTGCTGTAGGAGGCAAAAAGTCTGTTGATCACATGAAATTGAACTTTATGAAGTTCGAATACCAAACGCTTACTTTTCTAGTGATTAGAAATAAACGTGAAATTCATAGCGGAATTTTTCAGCCCGTTTAAGGGTAAGCAAAATTTATCTCGGGAAAACGTGTAACAAAAGTGCATAGCCTGAAGCATGCATGCATGCAGAACCTTCTAAAAGCCAAAAGTGACTAATATCTCACTGCCATATAACCATATGTCGTTTAGAGTTATATTTAGATTGTAAAAGAAGATTTGCTAGAACCGTAGGTTGGAGGTGGAGCTGAACGTACTAAGAGGCATTACGCAGCTCACTACTTAGAGGTGAATATATGACTTTGACAAAACTCGGCGAAAAAGAAGCAAAAATATAAGTGGTGCACTTCCAGTTGGTATGAGTTACGCACATCACAAACGTAAACTTCGACTGGTGTTAGCGTAACTATCAACATCAACACATACAAGGTAGTGCCAGTAGATATCGCGGACTAATTCCCTTCTTCCGCCGAATCAAAATTAATTTACAATTTCAGTTTTCTTTGTATTAACCTTTATGAGGCTCGTACTAGGAGGCAATAGGTCATACGTGTAAATCTGCACATATTGCAATAGCTTATTCAAACTGGAATCATTTAAGACGTCAAATCCACCTTGAAGAGTGTATCACTAAGGTCATCAAGTATGTTGAACAGCACTATTCATTTAACTGCGGAAACTTTTATGCATATAGAGAGTAAATTTGAAAATCTGCTAGAAGTCTTAATTACAAACTGCCAATTACCTTTCTATCAGCTTACGGGAAATATCAATCATGTATGTTACTTCGCATTTTCAACTACTCAGCGTCTAAATAGGTTTGAGAAAAGCGTTCGTCATTCAAAATGAATTAAAACGCTTATCTTGAACTAGTTAATTTACTTGTTACATCAGAAAGTTTTATTTTTGTTGAATGAGCTGAGCCATGGGTATTTTTTAAATATCTATATCTGCATCTATATATATATATATATATATGTATATGTATATATATAGAATTGTAGTATTTTGGCAGGTCTGTATTAAATATTTGTTTTCAGTATAAACTTCACATTGCATTATATATTAAAAGAAATTTATCTAGCCAACCAGTTTCGTGCTTATTGGGAACTCATCAAGTACTTGCCTGAATTTCTGCGACCAGATTAAAACCGGAAATATTTTCCTAATTCACCATTACTTACACAGGTGTGATGGGGTTTGTTAACCAATGACATATCGAGGGTGGCCAGTTTGAATTTTAGGACAAAAATGATGCTACATGCTCTATATGCAAAGTGGCCCTGTTTCATGTCCTCGCCTCGGCAATTCTGCCGTGCAATTGGTAAGTGACAAATTCGGACGTAACCGGTTTATTTAATTAATTGCTTTTTCCGTCTCATGCAATTTTAATTTTACATTTAAAAAAATATTTTTGAAAATTCCTACCACAATACATTAATTGAATATCAATTCTAGAGGTAGCATGATAACTGCTTTTATTATGGCAGACGGGCTGACCAGTTGGAACGTTAGGTCGAAAAGTATACCACACAGGATCCATCTGTAGAAACGACTGATCAAAATTCATGTCCGTGTATAACTGACAATTATATATATATATAGTGCACGGCTTGAGATGTTCCATTGAAATCCTCCTGTATTTGGCGGTTCTCGAATAAGTTGAGGCAACATAAAAATTCAGCAAGCACTTAAAATCCCATATTTACAGATTTCGCGCATGTAACTCTAGCAACAAAGTTAGTAACAACAGGGCTAAATATGAAAAAAATGACAAAAAGAAAATGTAACGCGATTTAGGTACAGCCAACCATTTCTTAATCATCTGATGTACAGCGCACAGGATAAATACGCACATTTCTGTAGAGAAACAGCAAAATAAACAAACAGGCAAAGGTATCTAACTAAAATACAGACAGGAAATTTTACACAAACAATTAAGCAATAATTAATTGCGCGGGTGGCGGTAACAATTCTTTAAATCAAGTTTGCGAGCTTGAAGTAAACATCAATCTCATTGTATTTAACCAGTCGTCGAACAACATAACGAAACTACCGCCAGTCGCAACGCACTGACGCGTTTTGACCTTCCATAGTCATCATCAAAGTACGACGGCAAGCAGCCTAGCGAGGATCATACTACATTGCATATATATGGAAAGCAATATTTTTCTTTCGTATAATAGAAATTTCTTATCAATGAAGCCATTAATCAATTAATGTAAAAATGTGTGTTTTATCTTACGAATATAAGATTATAAATTTCTTTTTCAACTTATTTGTTTTCTAAAAGATAAATGCAGCCATATATATGATAAAAGCAGGCCCTTCCTTGTTTTATTTATATATCGAAATCAATGCCTTTTTTGTTTCCTTCGTATACTAAATACACATACTTAATATGATATATATAGTTAGTAAGACTTACGTAACAAATGGCCGCTACGGAAAAGTTAAGTGAGCATTATTTGGAGAAACAATTAAAATATTTGTACGGTTTTCGTTTTACTCTTCTAGATTTTTTTGCCTGAAAAGGATTCGAAAATTAATATTTATAAACTTCAAGTACGAGCTGGTTTAAAACCGTTATTCATCACCAAGTCCAGTTTGTTTTTGGCATCTGCATGCACAATTAATAACTAAGAAATTCTTCTCCCAAAACAAAATTATTATATAATGTTAATTTTAACATTTAAAAATGTATGACAGTAAAATAGCTACATGTAGAATATAACTAGCATAAAAAGAACGTTCATTGAATTGGAGACACACATAATTCGTTAGTAAAAAAATAAAATTCATTTTCTTCAATGCGCGCCCTTTCAAATACTCGATATTGGTGATTGACTCAACTGCTGCTATTTGAAATTATTTTTGTAATTTATATACGTGTGACGTATGTTACAAAAAATTAATGCTTGTGATTGCATAGAAATTATGCTGTCGAACGTATGTGAGTCTACTATAATTAATGGTTGCATATTTTATTTTGCTTTCATTTAACATGACTGGCGATTTGATTATCTTTATTCATATTTCCGTCATGCTCTAACGAGGACCATAGGTGAACGTAACGCATCAATGCGTGGGACTGACGGTAGATTTGCTATGCTGTGCGACAGGTTTGATAACACAATTGGATTTGATTTATCCATACTTGATGTAAGGCATTGTTGATTGCATTGTGTGGTTCAAGGTAATTCGTGGCCCATATTTCATCTATCACTGCTTGTTTCCTTAAATTGGGCCGCCCGCTTTTGTACTTATCAACACCCAATAATACCCGGTAGATGCCAAATTGTTCGAAAAGGACATTGATCAGTTTATTAATAATAAACTTAAGTTTTATCTGCACGTGTAGTTGCTTTTTTACTGTGCGACATCCTAGATTTGACTGATATATATATATATATATATATATAAATTATATTCCAAAATAAATATAACGATTTTACCATAATATTTATGTAAATAACCATAGCTTTGATTATCGCATGCGGTAAAATGCGTTTTAATTTTAATTAGAAATAGTTAGGAGCGAATATTTTGTATTGAAAATAGCAATGTACTTCACAAGTGAACGAAACCTTATGTTCTGCAAAACGTTGTAAACACAAAATAATTCAGGATGCTAATCCATTGCATATAATATATAGAGATTTGTTGCTATAGTCTCTGGCGCCGTTTCGATACAATTGCGGCATTTGCCTTGGCTTTTGACAAAATAAATTCAACTATCTTTTTTCTGGTAATGGCGTCGTATCAAAGGCCATATACATGAGCAAAATTAAATACCCAAATATTTCGATTAAATGTCTAAAACAACTTTATAATGTTTAATTATGGCCCGTGGCCATAGAAATTCCGGCCTGACCAACGGCGGGCACAAGCTAGTCAACCCGGGAATGATAACATGAACCTGGCCGGCTCTAAAAGGGTCACAGCCATCATTCCGTATCATGCAAAGCCTCGAGTTTGGTTTAACTGCGCAGTAACGTTTATTATTAAATGTGTAGTGACGGAATGAGAGCAAGCGTTCCAGACGTGAAGGGCATTTGGGAAGATAGTGCTCATCAACCGTGGTTGGCAGACTATCTAGGAGAAGGTAAACTCCGAATACAAACCATCACTAGGAATGGGCAACCTAATGTTCTTTTACAGTCCACATAAAATCATGAAAAATACAAATTACAATGATGAAATAATGCATCGGCCGTTGCAAAGTATAAAAAGGGTCGCCTTATTTGCTGAGCCGCGCAGGGTTGATAACCGATATCGGGCTTCTGCAGGCAACTTTATCTCCGATTCTGCCTCCTTTCTTTCCCCTTCTTCTTCTAAATCTAACAATAACGCTCTTTTAGATTCTATGAATATGGTTGGTGTAGATCATACGATTGAGCCCAATGTCAGGTTGCCAAATATCGAAAATAGTTTTAGTAGACGATCATTCATTAAAACTAGGTTAGGTTTTAACGTAGGCGCATTTAATTTGCGAACATTAAAACAACTTGGACAACAAGAAGCTCTTGGACGTACGTTAGATAAATTAGAAATCGACTTATGTTGCGTATCTGAAACCAGAATACAGGATCCTATGTGAATTACAGAACTGGTTGTACCATCCCTATCTACGCATTATTGGCTTCGAACATCTGGTTCCACGAAGTTCTCTGAAGCCGGTAAATAGGGCGTTGGTATTTTCCTTAGCGTACGAGCTGCAGCTTGCTGAATTAATTGGATCCCTTTAAATAGTCGGTTGTGTGCGGCACGTTTAAATAAATCTACTAAAATCAACGAAAAAACCGTTCTCAACGTTGCCTCTTTGTTGTATCTGCATATGCTCCTACCGATTGCAGCACTGACGAAAGCAAAGACGCTTTTTATACCGAAATAAGCTCCTTACTAAGTAGAGCACGAAGTTTAGATATATTTTTGATTATGAGTGACATGAATGCTCAAGTTGGTCGCTTAAGTACTGCAGAATTCCATTTAGGTGGAAGAGACACTTTAAGCTTGACGTGCAACGGTAATGGTGCACGGCTTTTGGATAGCTGCGCGGAACAGATTATATTTAAGAAGTACAAACTTCAGACGTTGTGTTAGACGTTTCGCTAAATGGTGTCTTCCAGCACCCGGACAAAGGTACACTCAAATAGCTCATGTAGCATTTAGCCATAGATGGCGAGGTTGCATCCAGGATTGTCGTTCCATTTGGAACACTTATGTCGACTTGGACCATGTACTTTTCATTTGTAGAATTGCACTAAAAATTTCAGGGAAAATAAATAAGAATAAACTCCAAATTGATGTGAGCAAACTCGAACAACCGAGCTCACGACAAAAATATGAAGATATTTTAAAGTTTATGCTAACTAGTCTTGATGGCGAAAATCCGAATTTACTTTGGTCCAAGAAAAGTTCCACTATGCATAATGCAGGTAATTCTGTTTGTGGCATTGCAGGCCCCCATAGAATTAATCATGGACTCTGTAAAATATATGGAGATACTCGAAACAAAGCGCCAAACTCCACCTGGCTTGGCTCATAATAATACTTGTCGCAATATAAGACACCAACTTAAGCGAAGTGTAAAAGTTGACCTTGAAAACTTTTGCACCAGAAAGGCTGAATAAATGGAATAAGCATTCGCGTCAGGTAATGGTCCCTGTTTGTTCCAACTTATTCACGCAACAGGTCCGAGGAAAATTAAAAATTATTGAAACTATAAATGAGAGTAGCAACTATTTAATAACTGATAAAATAAGTCGTCTTGAAAGGTGGGCTGAAAACTTCAAAGATCAATTTTCGTGGGCACCCGCGTAAGTTCCGATTCCCGAAAGCATGCCGCATCAACAGTGTGGAATGTTAGTCTCGAAAAACCATCAGAATTAGAAGTACGTGATGAAATCCCGTCGCTTAAACACCGCAAGACCAAAGGCACCGATGATTTGCTTCCCGGATTATTTAAGGATGGTGGCGATATAATTTTGGGAGCGTTGACCAAACTTTTTCATACCATATGGAATGAGGAAACCGTACCACTTAATTGGAATGAGTCGACCATCGTTCCTACCTTCAAGAAAGGCAATCGTAATTCGTGCGATAAATATAGTGGTATAAGCTTGACTCCAGTCTTATCTAGGTTATTTGCTTCGATTATCCTACGTCTTCTTAGCGCTTCACGTGAATCACATACTAGAGAAGATTAGGCCGCATTCCGCTCAGGACGAGGTTATATAGATAATATTTTTACTTTAAAGCAAGTTCTTGAACAGAGACATTTATATCACTGTCCCACAATAGCCATCTTTCTAGACTTCGAGGGTACATTTGATTCGGTGGATCGCAATGTTTTATTCCATATTGTGCCGAAAAAAGGTGTGCCCACAAAATTTGATAATATTATACGTGCTCTCTACACAAATAATTCTGGTCGCGTTAAGGTCTACAATGAATTAACGCATAACTTTTTCGAGCAGCAGTGGTGTTTCTCAAGGTTGATCAATTTCCCATTTTTTGTTTAATTTTGCAATCGATGCTATTATGATCAATACTCTTCCACACATTCAGAATTCAGGTGTTAAAATTTTTCCGGGCGGTAAACTAGTCGATCTTGACTATGCAGACGATATCGTACTATTATTCGAAAATCGAGATGCTGCTCAGGTCACTCTGATTAGATTATCAGACGTTGTTCCGTTTTTCGGTATGAAATGTGAGATACTTTTATAGGAACACCCACCACTCACTCCAACGCTGCGACTGTAGAATGAAGATCTAGACATAGTTGATAGGTTTATATATCTTGGAAGCTCTATCAATAAATAAGGCAATATGTCCGGCGAGGTGAGAATAAGAATCTGCCAATAAGTGCTCCTTGTTAGAAAAACAAATAGGGTTCCATAAACTTCGTTGGCTCGGTCACATTTTGCGTATGCCCTCAATTCGATTGCCCAGTAGATTTCTGTTCTCTCATCCAGCACCAGATTGGCGTAAGAAACAAGGTGGGCAGATTTTGACATGACAGAAACAGTTGAAGTCACTTACATCCAAATTAGGTGGTATAGGACCCACTCGTCTGCCAGAATGGGGTCCACGTGCGCATCATAATTCTTGATTAGAAACCCTTAGTGATATGGCATCGAATCGAGCTCACTGGCGATCTTGTTGCAGATGTCTAGTAGAATCATCTTCGTAACTTTCTTTTCTTAGTAGGGCAAAGTTAGCTGCGAGGTTCGGTTTGTTTATGACTTGATACAGTGAAATCCGCAAGGAAGCTGTATTGTTGATGTCGCCTTGCCCGAATGCTAACTTGGCCATAATGATGTTGTGGAGAGGTTTAGTTTGCCTCATTTCTGTGAGTTATCCTTATAAATTTACTCATAGTAATTAGGTATCCTTTCTCTCTCTCGTAAATCTCATTAATAATTTGTCTAAAATATTATTTATATATATATATATATATATATATATATATATATTTCTGGGCTTTTTATGTTTATATGGCAGTGAAACCTTAGTCACTTTCGAATTTTGTATGGCTCGGCATGATGATGATGAATTCCGATGGATTTTAGTTTAAGTAGGGAATTGCTTCTTCCCTTTTCTTCATTCAAAATGCTGATCCTTACCATCAAGTGAGTAGCTAGATCATACTTATTAGTTTAACCTTATTAACTTAGCATTGAAGCTGCATATTATCTTACATTAACTAGTTGCAAAGCTTCCATTAGATAAATCATTTCAAATTCAATGGTATAAATTTATTAGCTTTTTTAGAGGAACGTATATGAACAACCTCCAAATTAAAGTTGCTTTCCTGTGATTTTATCCTGTTCGGCTAAGAATTAAAATGTATTAGTGCCTTTGCTTTGATCGGGTCTGTTAGTTTCAGTAGAGTTGGATGAGGGGATTTTAATTTCAATCTTTGTTATTCATACCACTTTGAACAACAGTCACAAGTTATAATGTTTCTTATTATCGTAAATTTTCAGAAATCTTTTCATATTCTATTCGAATAATTAAAATTGAAATAGAAGTGCAAGCCAGTGCCTGTCTCCAACCTATATTTGTTTGTTGAATTTACATTTTTTTAATACTTATTTAAAACTTCATCACTCACTTTAGTAAATGTACCTTATAATTAATTAAACTGATTGGCTTATGCTTTATATTAATTTAATTACTTTTCATCGTGGTTACATTTCATAAATATTTCGACTATATATCTTGGGTGTAATGCTTTTGTCAGTGATGCCTTTGCAATATGTTGCCAATAGTGTTATAGAACCCCAAATAGACTGGATTAAATAGGTTATACCATAGAAAGTATTATAAATAACAAATGATGCTTTCTTCCTGTTATTAATTATAAATCTTTCTAGCAAATACTATTTAAGTAAAATACACTTGAATATAGTCTAAAATTGCAATTTCATTCATATTATTCTGCTTCTTGGACATTTTCATTAGCGTATTAGGCAACAATTCCGATATTTTCGAATTCTGTGGCAAAGTGCTTATAGAATCTATCAGAAGATGACCGTTCAATTTATTAAATGATTCTGAACAGATTCCTCGTTTGGCTGATTATTTTACTTTTAACTTATCGGTTTGATTATGATTCCATTCATTTATGGCATTTCCTTTTTTCAGTCATTTTAAAAATTAAAAAAAACTTATTTGTAAGAACTGTGGCACAGGCGTTGTCAGCTTGAAGTCAGATGACGACTAGGGATCTATAATGTTGCTTCAAATTCATCGTCTCGAAATTTGATCTTCCATTTTGTCCTCACGTCACTAATAATGTTGCTATTTATCATTCAAACTACGCTATATATTTGCCAAAGAAGTAAACTGTTTAAAGAACGTTGATCATTAATTTATTTTTGGAGGATTTCGCTCCGGAATATATGGTAGATCGTGTTTGTTAGTACCGACTTCCATTAAAAGGAATTTATGATCATTTCCGTTTATTTAACTTTTGAATTTGTACAGTTTGGTTTATTAAATTCGATATAATAATCTTTTCTCGTGCCAAATACTGAAGTTCTTCTGCACATTAGTTCTTGTTTATAGTTTTCTTTGAGATGGCAAATACGTTGGAAACAATTCACCTTGTTCTTTTACGAACGGTTTAGCTGCACCATATTAATCTAGTGAACACGTTTGCGAATTGTTTTGTTTTTTTTGTTGTGTAATATTTCGATCAACTGTGCCGGCCTTTCCCTTCAGAACTGCGTTACTTAACACAACCTAATTGGCTAGTCATTCATTTAAAACCAGCCATATATTCAACTAAAATGGATGTAAACTGATAGCGCTGTTTAAGCATAAGCATGAAGGAGATCATATTGGGAATCGATTGAAACAAAATCTGGAAGGAATGCAAAAGTTTTGAGGTTGCATACTTGATGCAATAGCAGCAAATATCGGAAAACGCTGATCGAAGTTGTGCTAAGAGTAGTGGTTAGTAAGCGTCCTAAATTTAAAGGATAATAGGTTCATTATTAATATCTGGGTTTTTTTTGGCTATTTCTTTCGATTTAACCCCACTTCTCCTCTTTTACTGTCTTCTGGTTACTTCGTTAGAAATGTTTGATTTAAAATAAATATAGTTGAAGCACTATTTTGCCGCGTCTTATATGTCCTTTGACTGTGGTATTTGTGTTATAACTCGTAATTATCTTAAATTAAATTACAATAAGCTTTTTATTATAATCAAGGTTGCGGTTTTGATATAAGCACCAAATCCATTAATTACTTACATATGTCAGTATAAACTAAGAAGTGTATAGTGTAGAAAAGGCAATTCATTTATAATCATTGACTGTTTCTGTAATACTTATGTTAACCATCATGGTTTTGATTTACAGTTTTTTGTAATAAGTTTTAGCCAATAAATTTTTCTTCAGCATTAGCTCGTTTATAGATCTATAGTGTAACAGATTCTTTGTTTCCTTTTTATAATTTTTTGTATTCATCCATTGTTACGTTAATTTTAGTTATGTATTCGGATTGAAATGCTTTTGGCATTAGTTTCTAATGATCGCTAATTGGTGGGTATATCATACTTATATGTTTATGGATAATCTGTCAAACCAATGAAAGCTCTAGTTTAAACAATTTTTCTTGAGCGGACGGCTTAAATAATACTCATTTATAAAATACACCCTGCATTGCATGACTAACAAGTGTGCATCAATTGAATACTGGGCGAATGCATATAATTTAAATTAATAGCATAAATAAATTGATTGACATGAATCTGAAACTCATTAAACTTATAGACAAATTTAATTCTAACTGTATCGTTGGTTGTTGGATATTTTGGTTAGTTGTGATTATAATCAGCGCGACTGTGAAGAAGACAGCGGGAATCTGTGATCGAAATATAGACAAGCAAATTAATTCTGCTGTCTATTATGATTTGTGCATTAAAATTTATGTGACTTTTGAACGAGTTCTGCTGTTGTCACTAGGAGGTAGTAGGTAGTTTCCAGATTTATGCGAGGTCGTAACAAAAAACCAGACTGGATGAATTGGTGCACATTTAATATAAAGCCACTTATTTCAAAATTAATATTGATGGTTTAATTATGTTTACAAAACTTACAGCTTGACTAGCTCACGTCTGATAACTGTTAACGCTGTCACCATCGTGGTACATTTCGCCAGTTAACAATGCTGACGTCTTTACAAAACTCCACATTTAGTTTTTAGTGTAATTGGATAAAATTTTTACACGTAGAAAAGTTGTGTAAACACCCCAACTTGAAGTAAATACCGTACTATATTACAAAGTCGGTTATAGTGCTATAAATACGAAGTTAGTACTGTTGGGTGGCACTTGCCAGGGCCGGTCTTGCGTTCTTTGGCAAATTCCGAGAAGGTCCGTAAGTGGATCGGTGTCTAGAAGTACTCCTAGACTCTTGAGACCAGCTCGGGTTGACTTGGGTTGTGATTCCTTCTGTTGTGGCGTTGGAATCTCGCTGAGTAACTTCGTTGAAGTTCTGCAGTAATTGGCTCGTCTCTCTAGTTGTACAGCAACAAGATTGGCGTCACTGATGTTGCCAATGTTGGTAAAGCAAGGCCAAAAATCAGCGTATGTGAAAGGTGGCAGACAGCGCAGAAGAAGTTAAACGCGACAATTGAATTGTATGGTAAATACACCGTGCTTAAATGGCCATGTTATAGCCATATATGGATAATTGCACACTATTGGTTAATGGCAAGTTTCGCTTTTTTCTCATTGGTGCAGCGTAAATCGAATTGAATTTAATTTACGCAATATGTCGGCAATTCCTTTGTGTCGTTGCAGTTGGTATCTCTTTTATAAAAATATCGGTAGAAAATGCTGACTGAAAACTCTAGTTTCCGTTTTGGAAGTGTCTAACAATATACAAGCATATGACTTCTTTTACGAATAATGATTTGCATTCTTCTTCAGCACACAGAAATTTAATTTATTTAGCAGCACACTGTAACTTAATTAATAAACGTATGTGCTGGAAATATACATTAACACCCAATTTATTGTTTAACCAGGTGCGATTCTATAAGAACATGTCAGTCATTGCGCAATGCGAGCTTCATATCTCGACTCACCGTGAATTGCGTTCACGGGTTGTTGCTTTGCACTATCAGTTTCGCAAAGGTCCAATTGATTGCTATTTTCAAGTACGCAGTCAACGAAGATAAGTTCGTAACTCATTTTCAGTGGCTAGTATAAACGATGTTCAAGCCTTCGGAAGAAAAGGACGAATCCGCACCCAGCCAAATCGAAGATCAAATCGATGCGTACTTGAAAATGGGAATCAATCGGGTCTTTGCGAAACTGATAGGGCAAAGCAACAACACGTGAGCACAACTCGCGGTGAGTCAAGGCATTATGCACTTTACCCACTATACATAATTCATCTGGTAGCTCGATACTAATCGGAAAGGGTAACTTTTGTAACGCGTGCGTTCTAATGATTCATTCAAGGAAAAACGTGAAAATGTTTAAAATTATCATCATCGTCGATGCAACGACCGATTAAGATGCCTTAAAATAGAAATGGAAGAAGCTTAAGCAAATTAAAAATAAGGAAATTGTAACGTTTAAATTCCACTATTTAAAAAAAACACAAACATTATAGTTTTTGGTTTTGCTTTTGAGTGGTGTTTCCTTCTTTGGAATATCATGTCTAAGGTCTACTGAAGACACTCAATGTTGGGCTAAGATGCTAAAACGTACACTTAGGTGTAATACTATCCCGTTTTTTAAATACGTATTAAATTTAAAATAGGAGGTTACACAATAGTATTTTTCAGCGGGAGCTGTCTTTCTAAGTACAAATAAGCTTCATTCTTCAAGGCTTCCAAGAGATATCAGCCAAATTCCACATTTCGTGCAAATAAACCGATTGTAACTCAATGTGAAAAATATAGAGGTGATCGAAACGGGTAATATTATAAATTACATATTGCCACGCTTATGAGATTATTTCTTTCCATTTCAACATTCCTGGAGTATTGAATGTTTTTTCTTATTTCTTTTATAGAAATTGTTTTTAAGGTTTCGAAAGATTTATTACTATGACGGCCCAGCTAGAATAAACCTGCCTGGTATTTGTACTTTTTAACATTTTTCTATTTGTACAGCTTAATCGTCCATATTTTAATGTGCGGCATTTTGCGATAAACCACCGTTAGCATCATTAGTATATGTGATTCTATCTCGAATATCTCGATGGATAATTTATGCTATCATAGTCACGGTATTGCCAATAATGCTCTGTAACACTGAGAAAGAGAGAGAGAGAATGAGACAAAAATACCACAGATTTTTTTTCCGTGTTAAAGCGCCCACTGAACAATAGTGTGACCAAGATGAAGTAAGTTTCATGTAAAATATTTTTGTAAACATCGTTGGTAATAAAATCAAATTTTGTTTAAAGCGAAAAGCAATATTTAATATATATATATATATATACACTGAAAGATTTGAGTGTTATACTGACAAGGCGTCTATTTCATTCTATAAAAGCAATTCTACTAAAGCCGTTTACGTAAATATGTCCTTTTTTGCTATAATTTATTTATTGCATAGCTGGTAGACTATGTTCATTAAAGTTAATCTTATTACACGACATTGCTTGGACAGACAGAATTCTGATCTATCAATACAGATTAAATGGTTAAATCAATATATGAAAAATTCGTCTTTAGACCGGGTTATTACATATTTTCCCAAGTTGCATGTGATGCATCAGCGGTATTCTCGCATGCACCTATTTTAATATTTGATCCAACTGAAATTCAATAAATATTTTTAACTTATATTCCGATTAATTTAAATATATAGGCTTACAGTGTAACTGGCATAGGCTACAAACTCTATTATTAATAAAGGGATTGCCAAAAATTGTGTCGAAATTAATTATTTTATTAGTATTATATTTAACAGGTATACGAACTTAAATACACGTCGTTGTCGGAATTGGTAAATTTCATACTTGAACAATTTCGCTTGGTAAATAATTTTTCTTCAAACGGTTTCGGTTTGAAATTTTCCCTAATATATTGTTTAAATTTGATCTTGCTTATGTTGGAATTTTAAAATTCAACCTGAATTAATTGCATGCTTTTAGCAAATCTATTCGTAACACGGAGCTATACATACGCGTCACAAACTTTACTCGATTCGAATTTATTCGACGTGTTTCGATTTAAACATACCTCTTCTATTGGAACTCAATAGGATTATATGGTAAACGGTCATTACTGCGCTCTGGCCTAAGTTCTGGAGATTGTCTCATAATATCCGCTGAGTATTTATGGTCCGACCTAAGAGCAGGAGTCTTTTTCTTTTTCTTAATTAGCATAAGATATTTATGAATGGTGCTTAACGGATTCAAATGTGTGTTTAGCCGCTATTAGTGGATAAATTTTGAAGGTAACATTTTTTTAAACAACATTTAATAAAAACCAGTAAGAAATTAAAATTTTTTACATCAGTTTTTGAAATGCCAAGCTAAAATAATCTTACTAACAAATAACTGTTTAATTAATTTTACCACAAATAAGCACTTACCGGAAACTCACAAATTTCAACTGACTCAAATGATATCAAACGCTACCTTGGGAGTCCTGTTAGCAAATCATATAAAGGACAAATATTCTTCTTGCCATTAAAATCTTTTGACATTAAATTCTCCCACTTCATTTTTCGCTTTATTACGTTAAAGGAGGCTTTTGTTTATAATTGCTTAATTTATCTAGCTTACTCCATTTTCGTAGCAAAAGGCTTCTTAGACTTATGAAAACATTTTACCAACTATAAGATCAGGAAAAATAGTAGTAGTATTGACGTTTGAGATATACCGACTCTTTTATTCTATGCGAATTCTGAATTACACACAGGCATTATCATTTATAATTAAACGATATTTGGTTGCGTGGATGATGATACTAATAGTTTAAATCATGTAAACACTAGTCCCATTATTTGCATATATTTGTCTGCATTAACTAAGCAATTCATCCAGTAGACCGGTTTATTCTTTACTCTGAGCTCTTCGAGTATTTTTCAATATTTTCCGTGAACAGGCCTCCAACCTTGGTACGTTTGTCTCGTTGTCTGGGAATCTAACTATTGATCCACCCTCAGGCATGTTACACACCATTTTAAATGATATACTTGCGGCATGTTTTTGGTTAGACTACACGACCATTGGTCATTTAATTATATATTTAAAAAAAATTAATAACACTTCCCCGATAAAGTGATGTCTGTTTTATGATAATAGACTGAGGGTGGTTAGTTAGAAATTTAAGTCTAAGGAGATGTCATAAAGGTCGGGCTAACTAAGAAGCATTAGTTAGTATAAAATTGGAAATTGTGTGTTTAGTCTGCGGCAAGGTGACTCTGTGGTTAGAATAACATATTCCGAAGCAGACATGCCCAGATTTGATTCCTGCCCGCGGCAATTTCTGGATAGTCAATGAATAGTTCTCAATAAGGACGAAAGCGGTCTGCTGAATGTATTGCTTTTCCTACATTACACCAAACGTATTTTACAATGACAAATTTGTTCATGATATCGAAATGATATTTGCATCAAGATCGAAACCTTGCTTTAAATAGTTGTAATCTCCGCCTGCAAAACAATGTCCATTTTATCATATAGATGCTATTTCATTGATTTCATGTTTTTTCTTCCGACTAAAGGATCGATATGTATTTAATTTGATTCGATGATAGAGCGCAATAAACAATTTGTCTTTGACACTTGGAATTGTTGAAGCATGACTGCTATGAGATTACCTGGTACAAAATATTTATAATAGTCCTGAAATATAAAAATCTATTTAACTCTTAAATATGTCTTTGCTCATTAAGTATATTGTTTGAAAATTAACATCTCTTGCGTATATGGCAAAGCCTATATTCAAAGTTATCGACAACTTATCATAAAAATACAATGATTCTTAAAAGGATAAATTATGAAAGATGACTATTATGCAGTTTATCCACCATAAAACCTTGTATTCCCGAAAACTGCTGAATTTGTGTAGTATTTTATCTGTCTTCGGTAAATATTTTATGCGTCGTGCCTATCTGAATTAACGATCAGCCAAAATTCATCGCGCTGATAAATTTCTTGTCTTCTAGCTTATTTAGAATGAAAAATGAATAGGCCGTGTCTTGTAGCCAGAGAGTCAGTAGAAAGTAATTTAAGAAGGATAAATGAAATATTCTCTTTGTCGGCAACTGCGCATACTAATTAGAAACGAGTTTCCAATTCCAAAAGCCAATAATTGCCTCAGGTGTGTTATCCCTGTTATTAGACTTTGCATATGTTTCGTGATGAAAGATTCGCTATATCCGTCTGCACACCACAGCAATATATATTAATATTTAATATTATATCTACAGAGAAACTCACGGACACAACTGACAGAACGAAATATATCTATAAAATTTTACAATTTATAGAGTTAATTAAAACCACTAATACTTGCATTCGTACAAATAACGTTTGATTTCTTTTCAGATTGACTGAAGAAATTCTAGGTGAATAAACAAATAATAATGAAATGCATGCATTAATTTTGTCAGAGGTAAAAGTTTTTTTTTAAAAAATTGTCAGCTTTTACGTTGAATTAGTTCTGTTTCAACAGTCGTACATCTTTCTAACAGAAATACTTTTGTTTTTACTAATTATATTTACATTAATGATACATTGTTACAATATCGGTCAGGGAGACAAAAGAATTTTGTAAAGTTTATTTAAAATTTACTAATAATTAATGCAACTATCAAATAATAATGCATAAATAATCACATGTTATGTTCCTTATGCACCGTTGAGATTTCGAAACTAAAAGATCAGGTCTTTGCATTATTTCCTAAACTGAAGAGATTGAACCATTTTCGTCAAAATTAGGATCCAACCCTTATAAAACTCAGTTATATGCTATATAAATAGATTAGAATCTAATATAATTGTCAATGGATATAAATATCATCTAAGTATAGAATTCACGCAAGCTAATAAAAGCAAAACATTAAATATAAATGATTTAATTAATACAATAAAAAATTCAACGATTGCGCGGAGTTTACGTAATTTGGTTAGTGTTTTTATGCTCATTTCTGCATAGATATGGAATAGAGAGTAGAACTGTTCAATGAAGCATCTAACGTTACTGCGGTCATGCTTACTATGATCGATTATTTCGCTATAAATATGCAGATATTTAAGTCCAGCAAGATAACAAGTGACGAGTTTTAATTCTCTACGCTGTATTTAAAAAAAATTAATTTATAGTTAATTTTTCATCAGTGTTTCCGATCAAATTATCATACGTTTTCTAAATAGGTCCGGACTCGCAGTAGGAGAATTGTTGAAATTTAAAAAAATACTTTCATTTGTTTTAGTCGCTCCAGAGTATGGAAAATTATACCGTCATGAGTATGTAATGACGCCAATCTACCTGATTTGGTTAATATTAACACAGGAAACCAAACCGACTGACCTGTATTAAACTGCTGGGGATTAATAACAGTTGACAACAAGGCGCTCAGCATCGTATACATCGCACCCTGTTTAAATGCAATCGCGACTCAAAATTGTGTGCAAATTTCACTGACTCAGTATTACATAAAGCAGAATAATTGATTGAGATGTTAGTGCATTTCTATATTGAAATGGTGTTTGTGGCCTTCACATAAGCATACATAGAACTACTGTGTATGAGAACTTCAGCATATCTCTTCCAAAATGTCAATTATCACTAAATTGGTATCTCCTTCAATCAGATAGCTATCGACTTCTGCTAATGACCGAGTGAGATCAAAGCGTTTACTTACGTCGAAATTGTGTTTTTGCTACTAAAATATATAAATGAAGCAACAAAGTACCGAATTGGTAGTAACTTCAGACAGACATTTTTTATTTAAAACCCAAATGCAAAAACTTTTAATCACAATTAGCTTAGCCACTTAGTCCTTTTTATAAAAAACGGTTAACTGAGTTTTTCCGTTATACTGATTTATACAAATATTTCCACCAGCGTTTACATATACTTTCGTTTGATTTTGAACCGTTTATTTAATATATCTGACAAACGTTTCAGAGATTCATTGGTCACATTGCAGGGCGATTTTGTTCTATATTAATAATTCGCAAAACTTTTGCCGAATTCGTTGTTATTGGCCGTTTGATCAGCATTATCAATGAAATCATAGTCATTTTATTTGAAAAAAACATACGTTGAAATTTAAATCATTTTAAGGTTAGACGGAAAATCAAGAGTTGCATTCATTAGTCTATGGTCTGTTGTTCAAAGTTTATCATGACCAATGTTCATGGCTTTTGTATAAAAAAAACTTTCTTTTTAAATAGAACAATAGCTTAGTCTTTTTGACTAGGGAAACTCACTCTAATGCATGAATAAATGCACACAAAATATAAAGACGAAGATTATACTTACATTATTCAGAAATAAAAAACGACCGATCTTTGTTCTCAAGACCAAAATCATTCTCATATAAACATATGTTTGTAGTAAATTATATATATATATATATATATATATATATATATAATTTAAGTTTAATTACAGGATTTTGATTATATTTATTTTGTCAGTATAATCTAAATATTACATCAGTTAGCAAAGGCATTTCCTTCAATAATCTGGTTTCGTCCTTATTGAGAACTTTTCAATCACTCGACAAAATATATCTCGGCCGGAACGTGAACTTGGGCCAATTTGCTTTGGAGTTCGAGACTATCTTCTGTGCCAGACGTTCTACGTTTTAAACACAGTTTGAAGTCATATACCAACTTATGTTTCTGGTTAAAATTTTCATCAGATGGAATCAATTTGGAATCTATATCACTGCGAAAAGTCAAACGATAAGACATAATTTTATATAATTTAAAACAACTTTTGCTACTTCATGTGTGCCACATTTTGAATATATATATATATATATATATATATATATATATATATAAGGAGAATGTTATCTGATTGGAAGATGAAAGTTAATAGTCTATTTACTAGGATTTTACAGTTGATTCTTTAATATTTTTGTTCAACCAATGCCAACTGTACATCTGTCGTTGGGATTGAATGAGCGAAAATATTAAAGAATCCAAAATAATGGCTGTAGATACTGGTAGAAATAATATTGATTAATAAATTTTATTCCATGGAGTAGGTTATTTTATTCTCATTTTTTTAAAATGATGAAAGTTGTAACGATATATATATATATATATATATATATATATATATATATATATATATATATATACATATACAAATTAAACTAAAAATTGCATCATGTAGAAAATGCACATATGTAAAATATATTAAGCTAAAATTGAATTGCTTGTACATATTTTTACCAGTATAAACTATATTTTGCATCAAGTAGCAAAGCTAGTGCATCCAGTATACAGATTTGTCTCTATTTGGAACTGTTAATGTCCTTTAATTGGACGAAATTCTTTTGCTACCTCATTCTGTTGAAATGATACCGACAAAACATGCATAACAAAAGTCCTGTCAGATCAGAATATATATAGTCAAAGTAAACTAAACATTACATCATTAGAAAATACACATACACATACAAAAGACTAAATTAAACTTGGTTTACATGTATATGTTTTTACCATTATAAATTATAGCAAACCCAATTCATCCAGAAGACAGGTTAACTCATTTGGAACTCTTAGTGTCATTTATTGTTCGATTAAAATCGAAACCGGTCTACTGAACGAACTGCTTTTGCTACATCATTCTATGTTTAATTGAAAACGACAAAATATACATATAAAATTTGTCAAACAGAATATATATATATATATATATATATATTCTTATAATTAGGAAAACACAAATAACAAAGTGCATAAAGGCGATTTATGTCGTGAATACTAATCATCTCTTATACAATCATACATATTTATACATTTTGTGTTTTCAATTGATTATGCTATTGGTAACAAATCTGACTCGTTATTACTGTTGTTTCTTGTTTTGACTAGTTGGTGAGTGTGTATTCGTTTGTGTTTCTTTTGTGTATGCGTGTTTGTATGTAAAGGTCATTCTCGCAGTATTGCGAAGTGATGTCTGAGATCTTGTCATTATTGTTTTGATAGCTTGAGAATTAACTATTTGTGCGCATTGTTCACTGTTACATATACAAGTGCTATTTTTCCCAGTATAGTTGATCGTTTCACCTCGTTGCGCAAAGTTGTCGTTTTCACGTGGTAACAACGCCAGTGTGGATTGCAGTTTTAAACGCTCACATTGTTTGGAGACTTCTGTCATCGTATGTGCCTCGGTTATTTCCACTTCAGTTTGTTGCCAATCCGATTGTATGTTTGTTGATTCTAGTCGAGGGCCTGTTTGTTCTTGATTGGATACTAGTAGATTGTTGTTGAATTTTGTTATTCTTGGCCAGTCTATAAGAATATCATGTTGATGAAACTTTTGAATATTAAGGTCAGGTGCTTGTTGTTTTATGTAAAGGGTTTCGTAGATAAATAAAAAATTTTCTGATTTTGTTGTATGTAGAATTGTGAAATTGGTCGAATTGACAGGGTGCCCCGTTGCCAATATATGATCGGAAATAGCTGATTTTCCTGACGTGCCAAGCCTTTGTTAATCAATTTCTGTGGCAAATGTTGCTGGATTCTGCTTATCAATTGCTTCTTCGTACGTCCGATATATGTGCTACTGCACATACATGAGAATTTGTAAACTATGACTGGTTTGGAGAGAATTGGCAATTGTTTTTTGGCATCCAACCTCATGATTATCTGTGTACTAAATGTCATATTAACTTTAACACTGGGAAAGTTGTCTTTAGTTATTCTATTCAGCCGCCGTGCAATTATTGAGGCTGGTACGTCGCCTCTAAATGGTAAGTTTACGAAAACCTGCTTGACGGTATCCTCTCTAGTACGAATCAGTCGTGGTCTGATGTTGACATCAATGAAACGCTCTGGGTAGTTGTTCATTAGCAAAATTTTCCTGAGGTAGCCCAGTTCTTCCTCAATCTTGTGTTCAGAGCAGATCTTCCTGTTTCTGTTTGCTAGGTTGTTTACTAAGTTTCTTTTGTGGGATTTTGGCACACTACTGTTGTAGTGAATGTAATGTCCGGTGAAAGTGGATTGTCTATGTATGGCCAGTGTCAAATCTCCGTTTGCTTCTCGAGTGAGTTTGATGTCAAGGAAGGGAAAACTGTCGTCTTTCTCTACCTCGAGAGTGAATTTGATGTCTGGATCGGCTCCATTTGCTTGTTTGAGGATTTCGGAAGGGTCTGCTGCTTCTGAGATGAACAACAAGATATCATCTACATACCTTTTGTAGAGTGCGCACTGGTCAATTATACATTTTAGGCTCGTTTTTTCCAGGTGATACATGTATACATCTGCCAGGAGGGGTGCGATGCAACTTCCCATAGCTACACCATTGATCTGGCGGTAGTATATCCCTTCGAATGTAAATTGCACGTTTTTAGTACATGCTAATATGAGGTCTTTGATGTCATTGGTGTCTATAGGGAAGTCAAAAAACTCATTTTTGATGAGGTCACACAAGATCTCCGTTGTCTTATGAAGTGGTATGTTTGTAAATAAGGATGAGACGTCAAGCGAGACCATTTTATTGTGTAGGATGTTCTTCCCCTTCATTTCATTTGCTAGTTCGAAGGAGTCCTTGATAGTGTTTGCGTTTATGATGCTCCGTATTGGTTCAAGTAGTTTGCAGAGAAACTTGGCTGGTTTATGTTGTGAAGCGTTAATCATTGACATAATGGACCGCATCGAGGGAGCTCCTGAGGCTGTCACGGCTTTATGAGTTTTTGGTTTGCCGTACAATCTTGCGGTGTTTGTTCCGACTGGTTTTGCTTTTTGGATGTCTTCTGTGAGTTTTGATCTAATCTCGGAGTCAGCCATCGATGTTAGAACATGTTTTTCCATCTTTTTCAAAATTGTATTAATTCTTGATTCGATGTTCGTTGAATCATCTTTCTGTTTGATGTCATGCTTAAATTTAGATTGATCATTTATTATATCGTTCATGGCCTTCCTGTAAGCGTCGGCTTCAAGTATAACAATTCCTGATCCTTTGTCGGGTGTGGCAAGTCGTATGGATTTGTCTGATTGGAGTTTTCTAAGTTCGTCTATGTGCTGTTTTGTGATGGTTTGGCTGCCTTTGAATTCCTTCTTGTATTGTTCTAGTGCGCTTACTATCTCAGCTTTCAGTCCTTGTCCATTGAATGCATGTGGGGCGGTGTCTTTCGTTAAGTCATTGTAGAAAATTTCCGTTCCAGCCTGAATGTCAATAATGTCACGTTCACTTAGGTTTTTCTTGACTACGCAGAATTTTGCTCCTAAGGAGAGTAATTCTTTCTGGTGTTTTGACAAGATCACTTTTGAATAATTGTGAATAAAAGCGTCTGGGTTCGTAGGAAATTTTGATTGCGTAGGAAATTTGTCCAGGTCTCTCGTGAGGTCCTTGGTTTCTTTGTCCGCTGTTATTTTCATCAGTGTTTCTATCTTCTTTGTGAAAGCGGTGTATTCGCCGTCGTTCAGTCTTACAATTTGACAACCCAGTGATTGAATGATGCTCTCAGCATCTTGCAGTTTTGATTGGTTGTCCTCGATACCATTGAGCAATAATCGACTTATAAGTTTATTCGTCGGTTTTTGGTTATTTCTTCTGCATTGCTTGAGGAATCGTTTTGGCACAACATCTGATTCTAAGCACGATTTGAAGAACTTAATTCTTTCTAGAAGTTTGGCACACATACATTTGACATCAAACAGAAAGATGATTCAACGAACATCGAATCAAGAATTAATGCAATTTTGAAAAAGATGGAAAAACACGTTCTAACATCGATGGCTGACTCCGAGATTAGATCAAAACTCACAGAAGACATCCAAAAAGCAAAACCAGTCGGAACAAACACCACAAGATTGTACGACAAACCAAAAACTCATAAAGCCGTGACAGCCTCAGGAGCTCCCTCGATGCGGCCCATTATGCCAATGATCAACGCTCCACAACATAAACCAGCCAGGTTTCTCTGCAAACTACTTAAACCAATACGGAGCATCATAAACGCTAACACTATCAAGGACTCATTCGAACTAGCAAATAAATTGAAGGGCAAGAACATCCTACACAATAAAATGGTCTCGCTTGACGTCTCATCCTTATTTACAAACATACCACTTGATAAGACAACGGAGATCTTGTGTGATCTCATCAAAAATGAGTTTTTTGACTTCCCTATAGACACCAATGACATCAAAGACCTCATATTAGCATGTACTAAAAACATGCAATTTACATTCGAAGGGATATACTACCGCCATATCAATGGTGTAGCTATGGGAAGTTGCATCGCCCCCCTCCTGGCAGGTGTATACATGTATCACCTGGAAAAAAACGAGCCTAAAAGGTATAATTGACCAGTGCGCACTCTACAAAAGGTATGTAGATGATATCTTGTTGTTCATCTCAGAAGCAGCAGACCCTTCCGAAATCCTCAAACAAGCAAATGGAGTCGATCCAGACATCAAATTCACTCTCGAGGTAGAGAAAGACGACAGTTTTCCCTTCCTTGACATCAAACTCACTCGAGAAGCAAACAGAGATTTGACACTGGCCATACATAGAAAATCCATTTTCACCGGACAATACATTCACTACAACAGTAGTGTGCCAAAATCCCACAAAAGAAACTTAGTAAACAACCTAGCAAACAGAATCAGGAAGATCTGCTCTGAACACAAGATTGAGGAAGAACTGGGCTACCTCAGGAAAATTTTGCTAATGAACAACTACCCAGAGCGTTTCATTGATGTCAACATCAGACCACGACAGATTCGTACTAGAGAGGATACCGTCAAGCAGGTTTTCGTAAACTTACCATTTAGAGGCGACGTACCAGCCTCAATAATTGCACGGCGGCTGAATAGAATAACTAAGGACAACTTTCCCAGTGTTAAAGTTAATATGACATTTAGTACACAGATAATCATGAGGTTGGATGCCAAAAAACAATTGCCAATTCTCTCCAAACCAGTCATAGTTTACAAATTCTCATGTATGTGCGGTAGCACATATATCGGACGTACGAAGAAGCAATTGACAAGCAGAATCCAGCAACATTTGCCACAGAAATCGATTAACAAAGGCTTGGCGCCGTCAGGAAAATCAGCTATTTCCGATCATATATTGGCAACGGGGCACCCTATCAATTCGACCAATTTCACAATTCTACATAAAGCAAAATCAGAAAAATTATTATTTATTTATGAAGCCCTTTACATAAAACAACAAGCACCTGACCTTAATATTCAAAAGTTTCATCAACATGATATTCTTATCGACTGGCCAAGAATAACAAAATTCAACAACAATCTACTAGTATCCAGTCAAGAACAAACAGGCCCTCGACTAGAATCAACAAACATACAATCGGATTGGCAACAAACTGAAGTGGAAATAACAGAGGCGCATACGATGACAGAAGTCTCCAAACAATGTGAGCGTTTAACACAGAAATCCACACTGACGCTGTTACCATGTGGAAATGACAACTTTGCGCAACAAGGTAAAACGATCAACTATACTGGGAAAAATAGCACTTGTATATGTAACAGTGAACAATGCGCACAAATGGTTAATTCTCAAGCCATCATAACAATAATGACCAGATCTCAGACATCACTTTGCATTACTGCGAGAATGACCTTTACATGCAAACACGCATACACACAAACACAAACGCATAAACACTCACCAACCTAGCCAAACAAGAAACAGAAGTAAAAACGAGTCAGATTTGTTATCACCGGCATAATCAATGAATACACATAATGTAAGGAATACAAGGACATAAGAGATGATTAGTATTCACGAAATAAATGGCCTTTATCCACTGTTATTTATGTGTTCTGTTTTCCTAATTATAAGAATACTGTGTTAAATTAAAAAGGCATAGACATTATAAATATATATATGTATATATCGAAAAACTATTATTTTTCAGTCTTATTTAGCATTAGGATTGTCTGGACTAGCAACCTAATATAAATGTAAAAACTTAGGGATAAAATTTTCAGGAGTGTCAGCAGCATAAATAGATTGGCCATAAACAAAATAGGGACTTATACGGCATACTACAATCGAAAATGTTATTTGTTGTATTGTGCTGATATCCTCAGTGTTCACAAAATCTATTCCTCCTGAAGATATTTAATATTTCACAACCCTTCGGTTAAGATATTCAATTCTACCGCTAACACATGAACAAGCTTTTCTAAATAAAATTGCGAAGCTGTATTTCCTCTTGCCATAACTTTATTTATTAACAACTGTCTTTGTAGGAGGTGGTCCACATAAATCGCGTTCATTTAATAAAACCAGTTTTTCTAACTTTTATTTATTTTTTATTAATTCCCAAAGCTCGTATGCTGTCTTCAGCATTTTGATGCGTCTGTGTGGTAGCTGCCTGACATTCACAGTAGAGTAGTTAAACAAAATGGGATTTGTGGTTATTTTAGGAAAGAACAACTCTGTATTTATCTTGAACCTATCAGTTCAGCATCGACAAGTGAACACGAAATTGCAGCCTAATGAACGCAAATATTAATATCAAAAGGTGGAAATTATATGGCAGTCAGCGCATTCAATTTTTTTTAAAAAGCCTAATCTCTTGAATAGACTGATTTATTATCCATTAAAGCATCACATGAGAATAACTAGTTTCAATGGAAAATGAACGAAATTAATGTAAGTAAAACGTTGCATTTTCAGTTTTCTACCAAATTTCAAACCATCAGATTAAGCATCATAACATTTGCGTCAATTAGTGACAGTCCGGACATGGGCACAGTCAACAAAAATCAATCAGAAATGGAATATTACACATCAGTATCTAAACCTTGTCACATCGCCAAATATAAAGCGTTTATTTATTTTAATCAAACATGCAATCTTGTTATCAACACCTGATTCATTATGTACATAGATTTGCCTGTATAAATCAAGCATTGTATAGTGTAAAAAGTTAATTCAGGCAGTAGAACGGTTTGTCCTTATTTGGAATTCATCACATACTGTCCAGAATTTGCCGCGGACAAGGCTCAACCCTGAGTATGTCTGCTTTGGAATCTGTTGCCCAAGTTAGAGCCCTGCTCGCGAAAAATTCTGGACAGTACGGGATGAGTTCCCAATAGGGCCAAAACCTGTCTACTGGATGAATTGCCTTTTCTAGGTTATAAAATTCTTAATTTTTACTGAAAAATTATGCAAATAACGGGTCGGGTGTTAATATCAAGATCGCAACCTTAATTAAAGCAATTTTTATCATCGCCCGCGCAACTAGCTGCCGTTTACTCACAGCAAATGCGTTATTTGTCTCAGATAGATACACTGTTTTAGCGGTGTATTGTCTGCATGTGTTATTGTTTGCATCGGTGATATATACCACCAATCCCATACGTATCCATAAATATACATTACGGTTTCATATTACACGAAACCACGTGGCCGAATTACCTAATGCTTTACGCTTTTTATATCTGTCCATTTGACCTTATTTATAATAGATGGGCGCTTTCACTTAACACCAAAATGAATATGTATTGTGGATATCGCAAAAATCAAAATGATGATAATGTTCAATTATTTGGACGCAAAAACATGTATTTATATTTACATTAACATTTTGTCATGTTAAACCAATATTTCCAGACATGGTGCTTAGTAGCCAGAGGTTCCCGAATCGGGGTCTGAACCCGAGGAATCTAAGTCAGATTCATGCATCTGATCGTCCACAACATGGAGACCACACAATGCGCGTAATTTTCAGATATAAACTGACGTCTGCATTTCAGTCAGTCTTTTCTTTAGGTGAAACTTCTTTGGTTTTGCTTCAGCGATGTTGGTGATGACTGACGAAGTTCAGAAAGATTGCTCCGGGTCCAATGCACGGATGTGGCAATATTTGCAGCTACTGTTCATGGCCAAAGGAGGACGAAAGCAGTCGAGTTGATAAATCGAATTTGCTTTTATATGCATTATTGTGTATATGAATTAAATGTAGAATTAATCAAACCATGTCATTAAAATTAAATTAAGTATTCGTGTTTTTAAATTTTAATGCAATATATGAATCGTACCCATGTATATACAGATTGCTTTTAATTGTAATATTCAAAGTAAACCATCTGTGCGGATACAATGGAAGCATATTTCATATTTAAACTGCATAAACTCTAACAGTTATTTAAAATTAGTTTGAGGCTTTAAATTTTTAGCTAATTGCACAATATTGTAAAAATGCTGTCACAGGTAGTGACGCGTTTCGATTTCTCTGGGCAACATTAGCGCATGCCGCCAAACAGACGGACGAAAAACAAACCACAAAGATTAATTTGTGGTTTCGAAATTAGAAATGCGGCTTCTATTTCTAGTAGTCTGAGGTGTATTGCATTTGACTGCAGTATCGTTTATACATTTACATGTATGTATTAGGTTTTGCGAACCTAGTAACAAATTAGTTCAGTTGTGACCAGAAGGATAAACCAAAGGCAGCATGAACGGAAAGTATAATCTCATGCACATTCGTTTCGTGCTTACTGGCGACTCATCAGTAGGAGCCGGTATTACGCCCTTTAACCACTATATATTTGGTAGAAGTGTCGGTACATGATACCAACCTGATGGATATAAATTTATGCTAAAGTTCACCCAAATTGAGAATTACAGCAATTTCCGAACACCCGTTACTCCATTTAAACTATACACTCTGGCCTTCATCGATATCAGTTATCACATTTCGCGGTAAGCATGACATCATTCAATTCAATATATTACAGCTAAATACTGTTTGTTGCGAAGAACTAATATAACGGGTATGTAGGTTTTGCGAATACAGGAACAAATTAGTTCAGTTGTGACCAGAAGGATAAACCAAAGCAGAATGAACGGAAATTAAACCGGCTCCTACTGATGAGTCGCATCAGTATGCACGAAACGAATGTGCATGAGATTATAATTCTTTCCCGTTCATGCTGTCTTTGGTTTATCCTTCTGGTCACAACTGAACTAATTTGTTACTAGGTTCGCAAAACCTAATACATACTTGCATATATATTAGTTCTTCGCAACAAGCAGTATTTAACTATACATTTACATGTTTGCACGATCGTCAATTTGTTTTTAGTTCCCCTCCCAGTCCATTTAAATTAATAAATTTAGAATTAACAATGGCGTGTGCGGTGATTAAAAGCTAAATTGTAAAAAATTGCTTATTATATTAACTTGTATACGCATATGACAAATTGTACAACATATATGTGAACTTCATTTCACAGAAATTGTGCACCACACATTCCTGTCAAACAAAACATCGGTATGATTACTAGAGACAGAGCCGATTTCCTGATTTCCAATATAGTACACAAATATACCGATAGAAATCTATTCATTCGTTTTACTGTCTTCCATAGGTACGAGAAGTGGTAATACCTTTTCAATGGCAGTTGTTTTTCTAGGATGTGCGTCTGATGAAGAAAAAAGATAAGCGCTTACTTTCTGTTATGGTTATGAAACAGATAATTGTTTTCATCGTACGTGCGACATCTTATCGATTTTAGGTCAAAAGCAGTAATTGAACAGATACAGTATATATAATCATTGGCAAGGAAAAACGAAATAAATTTGCAAAAATTGAATATTTAACAAACCATTTTATTCGGTTGTGTTAGAATAGGTGACGCTTCAGTGTCAATAAATTATGCATTTAAACTGACAGACAAGCTTCACAAAATGGTAATAAATTTACTTGTTTCTCTCGTGCACTGTGCTAGCTAATAACAGAGATAACTTTCATCTGTGAACAATTTTTAATTAACATGAAAAATTTTATTATTATAACAAAGGAAATTGGTCAATATCGTGCCCAATTATCCGTGCACAAGCATTATTGTGATATTCATGATTTAAAAATCAGAACACGCCACTGCACTTAATATTGTCACATTGAATAATTTAATCGACAAATATTGAATAAATTAGTTAAAACAGCTTTTGGGAATCTGTGCTTAAAAAGTCCATCGTAAGTAAAACTAATTGGGAACTGCCAAGAGCGAGCCTCGTCAAAGGCTACGTTATACTGAATCGGTATGTAGATAGATCGACTGGAGCAAATAAAAGACACCAACGAAAGGCACAACAAATAAAATCAAATCACGCTAATTATATGTATACTGGAATGTAATAGGCTGATACTTAAGAAGATGACTTAACTCACACTACACATTTTGGCATCATCCTAAAGAATTCGTCCATGGGGAGAAAATAATATTATTATTTTTGACCAGCAATCAAACAAATGTGCTTGAAATAACTTTTGAACAAGCTAGCTTAGCCTATGCAAACAAAAACTAATTAATAAATCACATTATTTTCACCTTTACTTTGTAATGTCAGTTTATGCGAATAACAAAATAATGCGCCAATTAATACACTTCATAAAATTATATCAGATGTTCATTGAATAATTTAGATTAAACGAGTAAAATTTTCGTATTAATTGTTTTAATAAAAAATATTAATTTGCTGTACTACTAACGTTGCATTAATTTTAATAAAGGAACTCTATTTTTATAAAAAAGAATGAGAAGTATGCATTTGAATGTCATTTGAAAAGCTTTTGTTCTTACTCAAATTTGTGAAAAATTAATTCCAATACAGTAAATACGGCGCAATAATTACATGTTCATAGTACAGATGTGGGCATGATTTATGCAGACGGATGGCATTGTTTAAACAATTAAACATTAAATGATTGCACACGTAATGAAAAAGTTATTGAAATCTGGGTTTCGGAGCTTATAATAAGCACCAATCTCATTATACATACATATATATGCCAGTATAAACTAGGCATGGCATAAGTTAGCAAAGGTAGTTCATTCAAATGGAGTCGACCAGCCCAAATTTTAAGTCGTCATAGGTGCCCCATGAACCTCATTTTAAGGAAAGTTTAACTAAAAGCGCGTTAGTATATAGCAGATTATTCTATATACAGTGCGGAACGATGCAAAGTAAACAGAGCTCCAAACTCCAGAGTAAGTCTGCCGTGGTTCGAGCAACGTCCGCGGAAAAATTCTTGCTAGTACTCAACGAGATCCTAATAAGAATATATAAATTCTATCACATGAATTTCCTGTGCTACCTTAAAAATGCATAGATTGAATTAAATAATTGCTATCACTATCTGCGCAATCAAAGAATGTTTAGTTAAATAAATTTTCAATTAAAAATTACAACACCAGGTGATTTGTTGTATGTTCTATAATGAAAGTTTAGCGATAGATAATTGGAGCTTTACTTCAAATGAGATGTCGCATATGCTCCACTAAAAAAACCCTAACCAGCAACATAAGCTAGAGAAGGCAAACAAATTGTGTGTAATATTAATTAGAATGGGGCAGTGCATAGAGTTCCTGATTCGAGCTCAGGTAATGGGCCGATTTCTGGAAAGTACTTAACGAGTTCTCATACAATACTAAGTTTCTATACATCGTCACAGGCAACCAAAATCAAGCATAAACAGATTTGTTCATGAAGTTTAGTAGTCTCGAAATAAATGGCCATTATCCGCATTGTTATTATTTTGTTTTTTCTACCTTACTAGAAATATACTGTGTAATATTCGAAGGCAATGGACATAATAAAGATATATATCGTATATTTCTAATTAGGATGAAAAAACACATTAATAACAAAGTGGATAAAGGCTATATATTTCGTGAATACTAAACATCGTTCTACAATCATTCATTTATATACATTCTGGGTTTTCAATTTATTATGCTAGTGGTAACAAATATGACTCGCTTTTACTTCTTTTTCTTGTTTTGGCTGATTAGTAAGTGTGTATGCATTTGTGTTTGTGTGTGTGCCTGTTTGCATTTGAAGGTCATTCTCGCTGTATTGCAAAGTGATGTCTGAGATCTGGTCATTATTATTTTGATGGCTGAGAATTAACCATTTGTGCGCATTGTTCGCTGTTACATGTACGAGTGATATTTTTCCCAGTTTAGCTTATCGTTTCACAACAGGCACCTGATCTAAATATTCAAAAGTTTCATCATCATGATATTCTAATCGACTGGCCAAGAATAACAAAATTCAACAACAATTTGTAAGTATCCTGGCAAGACCGAATAGGCCCTCGACTAGAATCAAAGTACATTCAATCTGATTGTCAACAAACTGGAGAGGAAATAACAGATGCGCATACGGTGACAGAAGTTTCGAACAATATGAGCGTTCAACACTGCAATCCACACTGGCACTGTTACCATGTGCAAAATACAAATTTGCGCAACTAGGTGAAACCATCAACTACACTGGGAAAAGTATCACTCGTACATGTAACACCGAACAACGCGCACAAATGGTTAATTCTCAAGGCATCAAAACATTAAGGACCAGATCTCAGACATCACTTTGCAATACAGCGAGAATGACATTTACATGCAAACAGGCACATGCACAGACATAAACGCATACACACTTACCAATCAGCCAAAACAAGGAAAAGAAGTGAAAGCGAGTCAGATTTGTTATCACTAGCATAATCAATTGAAAACCCAGAATGTATATAAATGAATGATTGTAGAACGATGTTTAGTATTCACGATTTGATTTATCCAATTTGTTATTAATGTGTTTTTTCTTCCTAATTAGAAATATACTGTGTAATAATCGTCATATATTAAATATATATATATATATATATATATATATATATATATCGTAATGCGATTGTTGGTTATCTCAAACTGGCAACCATGATTTAACTAAATTTCACCATCCACCTAATCAATAACTGTTTAGTTTTATAGATTTTAAATAAATAAACACTTCGCCAGGTTTTGTAGTGTCGGATCATTAATGCCGGATTCGGGACGTTTAGTGAGAACTTTATGTGAACAGAGATGCCACATAGGCTCCTGCTGAAATAAATTTGTTAGTATATAGCTGAAAACTGCTTGTAGTGTACGCTAGAGTAGCACATTGGATAATAATCCAGACTCACACACAAAGAATCCGAAATTCGAATCTCGACCGCGGCAAATTCTGGCTAGTACTTAACGAGTTTCCAACAAGGACGAAAACGGTCTACTGGATGAATCAAATTTACTACCTCATACTTCGCGTAGTTTGTACTTTACATGTACCGTATGGTGTACGATACAAGTTTTATAGTTTAGAAAATGTAATTCATTTTATAGTTTTGTCCCTTTCTTATTTGGACACATACCATTAATATCTTTTAATGCCTAGGCCATGTTTTCAACCATAGACCATTAGACTCATAGTTCAGCAACTTATTCTTTACGTCACGGAAACTGAACCGTTGTACTCGATTTGACTTGTACACCGACTAGCCACTTTAAGTCAGATTTTGCATCAGATATGACCTGTTGGCATTAGCTTTCGCTTAAATTGCTAATTAGCCAACCCAGACTTGATATTGCAACACAGGTAGCATGCCAACTAGAAAAAGATATATGATTAAATTATAATGACGGCATTTGAACATATTTCTGCTGTTGTATTAGCTCGAATTTGCGTTAGCTGGAAAATCAAATTGTTGTTCCAGAACAGATTTGTTCTTCAAAGGGAAACTCTTAAGCGGCCAGGATTTGAACCCAACAACACTTAATTTAAAGTCATGCAATTGACTTCATGCAACTAGATATCCGCGCCGTGCATCAAATCTTTTATTTTAAATAAAATCACGCTTTTTGTCAGTTTTCACTTTAACTGGATACTTGAGCTTCTCACTTTCCAAATTAAGCTCCATCTCCCAAGGTTTAGAATATACTAATTGGAGCAAGGACAATACATTAACATATAATAGCAGGTTTGGATCAAATATATGTTGCTGTTTAAACTAAACATAGACTAGGGTAGGAGGTACCAATCGTCTACTAGATCGTGGTTTTCCTTATTTCCAACTTATCAATATTTGTCAGAATTACGATACTTCTTTGACGAGAAGATTGAATTTTATGAATCTGATCCAGATTGCTCCGAATTATAATTCCGTGCATGAAATTTTCTGGATTATCAATGATGAGTTCCAACTAAGGAAGAAAGTTCTCTATTAGTTTATACTCTAACTTAAATATAGTCAAGTTCTGCTGTTATATTTTTATTTATTATACCTATGTTGCCTCTATAGACTAAATGCTATTTTTCGACTAGAACGATTTCTTTTTTGTCTTGTTCTTACCAGTAGTGTGAAATATACTGAGGTTGCAATTTGAACCCCGAAGCATCTGCTTCTGAGCCATATAACTGCACCCTACACTACGGATACAAAACGAGAACCTATTCATTAAAAAAATTTAATCGATGCATAAATTGGGACATATTGATATTTTAAAATCAGATTTAATTTGTAACTGCGCACTGTCTGCCTTGCAATGAGGGGGTATATTAGTGCCAATGTACGAACATTTGAAAAATTTTGCAATACACGTGGTAGATCGTTTGTTTCACTATCACACTACTTAAAACAGGAACATATCTAACTTCCATCTGCAAAACATTGGCGTACACAGGGAAATTTTAATATGTCTATGTGAAAATATTTCTTAATGTCCTGTTTGGTGATTGTATCGGTAAGTTCCTATCATGTTATTCCTATCTGTTATTGATGTTATTAAATGGAATAATTTGAGAAATTTATTTCGTGTGGCTTTTTGAAATGGCTAACAAGTCACTCCGTTATAAAAGTCGATTACTAATAATGACAATCGCAGAATGCCAATTTTTAGTAGAGATTAAACATTTTAAATTTCGAATTGAGAAACAAATAATTTATTGAGGTCTACATTAATTATGATGCAGATATAAACAAGAAATTAATTAATAATAATTCATTATATGATAATTTTCTTAATTTAAATTTAAAATGTACAAAACTGGCTGAACTAAAGACTATAAAAAAATATTTATCAGAAAACGCGTATCTTAAACGATCTATTTAAGAAAACAGGAGTTATCAAACACGTTGATGACGCGCGCAATAGATGCACATCTAATTTTAAATTAATGATAAACTTATGATTAATTAGGCATTTTACCATTATATTGAAGAATCAGGTCATTGAGTGAAGCTTAGATGGCTTGACTACTAGCCTGGCAAAAATTATTGGAATAAATTTTGACAAACTGACTTCGTTTAGCAATGCAGAAACTATTTTTACAATCAAATTATTGCTCTTTTTAATTCCCAGTAATCGCTTATGCGGATAACAGATAATGAAAACGCGAAATGGGTAGCTTGAGATGATGAAATATTAGAGTACTAACTGTTTTTATAAGGATATTATTTGTCTGCTGTATAACTAACTTTACAATTTCCAAAACCTAGTAACTTTTTCAAAAAAATGATAGAGATTTATATTTCAGGCAAAAATATAAGAGCTTTCCGTCTTAATTAAGTATGAGATAGATGGAATTCTATGAAGCAAATGTAGAACGATCATAACGTGATGCAAAATGCGGTTACTTGTATGAATGATGCAGATCAGTGTCATTTTGTTTTCAATGGATAAAATATATTTGTCAGCGATATTTTACATACAATAATACATTTTAAATATCTCTTTTCTGGCTAAAATTGTAGCAATTCAGAATAATTTTTGTAATGCATTTTCGTGTTTTATATCGTGTGCAAGAGCTGGTCTTTTTAAGATAATTAATTTACGTAGTTATTGCAAACAACCACGTTTCTATTGTGATAAAAAACGATTAATTTAATTTTGAACTTAGAGTTACAGATGTTCCCTTTTCTCCTTGCAGTTTTTCCATGCTATCTAAATGAAAAACAAATGTTTCCATTTCTTTTACTTTTTTATTGAAAAAATGTAGTTATTATCGGTTTACATAGTGTACCGATTTTTAAGGGTGCTTGACAGCACGGTGCAACTTAATTTATAATAATATAATGTGGCCCATGTTGATAAATATGCTGAGTCTCAGTAGAAAACCAAAATCAAGGGAATAGGAAAAGTCCTTTCAATATCTGCTTTCTAGAATGTTAAATGATTAACTTTTCAATTAATTAAACAAACGAACCCGTTGTATTTAAACGAAAATTGTTAAATTACCCAAAATGACCTAATAATAGGCCAATTTCAATTTGTACATTAGATATACTGAGCTAAAATTTATAGAGAATTATATAAAAATCATGATTTAGTTTTAGGAAAATAGGTAACGTCTGTTGCGCTGAAAATGAGATGGCATAAAAATGTACATTTAAATAATTCATCAACCTATACTATAGTTAGTATTACTCAATTTGTACAGAACACACACACACAAACATATATATATATATATATATATATATATATATATATAGTATGTATGAAATTTTTCGACATCTTTTAGAAGAAAATAAATGGAACTGGAATAGCATGGCCTAGCAAATTGCTTAAAACAGAAAGTCAATCTGATTTTGGCAGAAATCTGCCTTTACATATCTTGAAATTTACTGAGAGCATTATTATGACCATGTTCTCTGTTTTGCAAAACAAATTCAGCTGGTAAAATTTCTAGTTTTCTGTTTGATGCAACTAATAAATGTATTTTTAAAACGGCCAAGCTAAGCTATAGAAAGAAAATCTCTTATGGAGATAAAGTTACCTCGTTTAGATGAAAAACTAAAACTAAAAAGTAGAGGCTATTTTATACGATTTATGCGTTTCAATGTAAAGTTAAGAACAATCTATATCAAGATAGAGTTTTTGATAATTAAATTTCCTATATTAAACCAGTCAGTTTATCAAAACCACATATACCATGAACTATTTAGAGCTATGTCTTATCGAGATAAGATTTCATATTTAAAAAAGAAACACCAAAATTTTGTTCACTGTAATATGATAAAATTTAAAAAAAATACTTGAAGGATATTTATTTTTTAAATATGCGAAACATTTATTCGAAAACTGCGACTTACCACAGAAACAATTTTATTTTAATCAAAGCAAAGACAGCATTAATGGAAAGTATAATCTCATGCACATTCGTTTCCTGCTAACTGGCGACTCATCAGTAGGAGCAGGTATTACGCCCTTTAACCAATATATATTTTGGTGAAGAATGTAGGATAATAGGATGGTACAATCTCCTAGACGATTGTGTAAACCTGCAATAGTGAAGCTAACATCATATAAAGTCTTTGACAATGCGACTTCAACGCTAATTCACACTATATAATATATATACCGAGTCTGTAAAGGATACT